>VYZQ01017755.1:20259-30595 GCA_013400655.1 Mystacornis crossleyi
TCCCCATTAAGATGCACATGTTGACCAGAGTTGCTCAGGAGTTGGCTTGCTGCTTACTACTCAAACTTGGTACTGTTGGAGGGTAAGAAAACCGTGATTCTGCCAGGCCAAACCACATGCATGGGAACTGCTCTTTTGGGGAACGGCATCTTGCTTCTAGACTGGGACTTCTCATCAAAACAGCCATCTGAAAAAGACTCCACTCCGATGAAAGAAAAAAACCCGGGTTGAATTTACTTGTCCCAGGTCAGGCAGCAGAGACATGGCCCTCTCATAGCCTGCACAACACTGTCCTTGCCACTGCACTGCCTCTTCTGAGCTGCAAGCAATGGGTGTCTTTTTGTCGCCCAATTTTTGTGGAAACCCCTCCAGAGAGGTTTTTTTCAATGTAGATCAGAAGTAGACATTTTTGTTCACCAGGTATTCCCCCTTGAACATCGGGTGGATTTTCTCTCTCCCATATTCTTATTCCTGCAATTCTTGTAATTTGTGTTTCTTCTGGAGTAAATATGGCTCCTAAAATAGACTGCATTTCCTCACAGGTGTAAATAGTTGAGTCTAAGAATTGATCCAGTTGTACTCCTAGCCCCAAGGGGTCCGCTAATATAGTACTCATTTCCCTTTTAAATTCTCTTACTTCAATACTATTTAGAGGTGCATTAACAAACCCTACCCCTTCTTGTGTTCCACGCATAGGTACCTCTCTCAGGGGAGAGAGGTAACACGGACATATTTGTGTTAGCATCCAAGGTGGTACTTGAAAGGGGGAAGGGGAACTTTTGGACATCTCCTTTTAACTGTGCTAGCTCTGTAGTCCTTGTCCTGACAGCTCTTCTATCCTATTTTGAGATTTTATCACTTCAGTAAACCCAGCCCCACTACAGGGGTCCGCCATTTTGTGGGGACCAGCCCCACCAAACAGATGTGCTGTTTTAGGGGGGCCAGCCCTGCCATGTGGACCTGCCATTTAATGGGGATCAGCCCTGCCATTATTGTCCCTTTGCTGCTCTGCTGCTTCTTCCTCTAAATTTAGACCATTCAGTGCCCTGTCAGGCACACAGGGAGAGGGCAGGTGGCCAAAGGGGTCCCATTTTTCCCTTTTTCTCTCCCCTTTAAGCTCACTTAAGCTCTTGGTCACAAATACGGACGAGTATTTTCTCCAGCAAACAGCATATTTCCTCTGTTCTATCTTGTGAGGTTCTTTTTTTACATAAAAATTTAGCACCTGACATACCCATCGATCCAACGACCCATATCTCAGCCAGTACAAAAGGTCTGGCCCAATAGGTCTCTTCGTCCATTCATACATACAATAACCGGATCATTTTTCCCTGGGTACAAGCCAGCTCCTCTTGTCCCCACTTCCTGAGCATCCTCCCTAAGGGTCTGGAGGTATGCTTGGAGTGGAGCCCTTACATCCCTCTCCACTCTTCCTGACCTTCCTGCTGCAGCTGTTGCCCATTTCCTAGTACTCCCCTCATGACTTCTTCCTCTCAAAAACACTCACTTCGTCCCTTCAGTGGCTGCACCCCTCGCGGGATAACACAACCACAGTTAGAACGACCCCACAGTCACTTCGCAGGCAATTCTGCGTCTCAAGCACACTCACTCAGCCCTGCTTCTCCCAGCTGCTCAGGTAATATTTGACAGCCAGTTTCCTACCTGGATCCTGTGCACAGGTGTTACCAGCTGATGCACGTGAACTCTACTTTTACTCTGACTTCCCTCTCTCTCTCTACCTTTCTTCTCCTCTCTTTTGCTTTGAGAGTCTCCTGTGTGGGTCTCACCTGCAGCCCTTACGAGCACAACAGCTCAGGGCTGCTGAAATCAGCAGGGCGCCTTCCCCTCCTCCCGTTGTGCTACTTCGCAGGATCAGAGACCAACGATCGGGGACATGTCCCCAAATTGTTAGAAATTAACTAACTTTTAGATACAGTTAAATGGGGACGAAGTCCTCGAAGCAAAAGAAAACTGTTTATTCCTAAGGATTCAGCCGAGCCAGGATCCAGCCTCCCCCCAGAGCTGAACTCACACACGCCCTCCAACAAGATGGCTACATATTATACCCCTTCCCGGCTTGGGCAGTCCCTGTCCTCTTTCCCATTGGCTGGCTACTCAGGAATTTACATTCTCTCCCAACTGCCTCCTTTTCTGTCCCCTCCCCTCTCATCTACTTCCTTTTTAGTCAGGTCTTCAACCCCACCCCTCTCCCAGCTCACAGCAACACCCAACCAACCAACCAAAACAAATCCACACCACAAACACCACCACATGGAACCAACAACTTTTACTCTTTAACTTAATAACCTTCTGGATTCAGCAAAATATCACCTCATCTCTCACAGGTAAAAATAAATGTAAGTTGATGGATCAAGAGTATTTCTGTCTTTCTAAAAAAATTTAATTTCATGAGTTTCAAATAGAATTAAGAACTGGGGTAAATGACACGATTTTTATATCAAGTCACTTTTGAGAAAACTTCATTATATACAAAGAATTTCTCAATGTTTCATTAGGATACTTTTTTCTGCGTAAATAAAATACACTTTCATCCTCCATATCTGTACAATGGTTAAATGAACTTGGATTTTTAGATGACTTTCATTCAGTTTGCAGTAACATTTCACTATGGCTATTTGTGGCCCTAAAAACTACAGGTATTGCAGCACCTTATAGAAAAACCTCCTCTTTCAAGGAAGACTGGTGGGTTTGCCCTCAACACAGGTGGATTCATTCTATCCACCCACGCAAGTATTAAGAAAAATAAAAATCTTAAAAAAAAAAGTAAGAAAAACTATTTTATCAAATCGATACATGGAGTTAAATCTAGCATTACCACCTAGAAAACTATAATGATTTTGTTGAAATGCAACAAAATCTGATTTCATGCATTTCCATTAAACAAAACAAATCAATAGGGATTTTTAAAATATATTTTTCCCCAGCGGTCTTGCTTAATGGCCTAGTTTTAAAGGATTATATATGATAATGTTCAGAAGCAGAAAGTAGCTAAGGATGTTCTTATGTCCTAAACGTAACTCAACAACTAAGATCTTGAATCAGCTGGTGCTAACCAATTTAGGTCTTCTGAAGATGCAAACCATCATAACTTATTCCTATCGTAAGTTTCTCAAAAACATGCAAAAAATTATATTAACAGTAATTAAAAGAGAAAATAATCAGGCAGGTACCTTTATATGACTTTTTTCCCCACAAGCACCAGATAGGCAAATGTTTATAACACTGACACAGCAAAACTGTTAGACAAAGGAAGCACTTTAAATACTCAGTATGATTCATTTTGCATCAACCCCCAATCTATTTTTATTTACAGAGGTAGGAAATTCATTAATAAACCGCATTTTGTCTTTTCGATATAATATGGGATATAAATTATTTTTAAATTTTTTGGTAAAAGAAAGCAGGACTACTGCCAACACTAGCTCAGATCAATGACAGTTGTAGCCACAAGTTCAAGAGCATTTGGACAACCCTCTTGGGCAGGTGGAATGAATTCTCAGGGTTGTCCTGTGCCAGGTGAGGAGCTGGGCTCAATCCTTGTGGATCCCTTACAACTCAGGATATTCAACGATTCTACAATTCTATGAACCAAGCCACAAAATTCAGAACACAGATGCCACAGCCTCTAAATAACAATTTGGCTCCACTCCATTATGTAGTCAATCTCACCTACAAGTTTTATTTAGGCAGTCCTAAGATTGCCCTTCAGCCTTCAGCAGACGGAAGCTCTCAGGCTCCCTCAGCATCTCCAAAAAGGTCTTGTGGTCTAGGCTTCTATCATTTTGGTCTGCTGGGTCTTTCCTCGTTTATTTGGAACAATTTTTTTGTGAAGGAAATTATTTAACATTTATCCATTACTACAATATTCTACATTTTAAGGTAAGAATATATATTCTAAGGTACAATATGAATTCAACTGTAAATCCCACAATCGTGACGTACCATACATTACAATTTTAAGATTTTCTTTTACACTTAGTTAACATGACCTGACAAAAACAGGGACTAAGCACAAAGCAATTTTTTGCATTTGCTTTTAACTTAACATTGAGCTTCCTTTACACTTTTGTCCTGGGTTACAGCGTACCCTATTACCATCTTCATGAGCTGTTGAAACCAGGTGCAGCAATGTTCCTTGCCTCCTTCCTCTGGACTATCTCCTGTTAATGGGCCCAACGATAACCTCACCTCATAACTTACCATCCCATTGTGAGATGCTCCGCCCAGGGGGAAGGAGCCAAGCATTCCCACCTGGACATAATCTGGGGTTTGGAGCAGCACAGGCAGCCTTTTCCACTGGATTCCCAGAGGAAGACCAGACCCGTCTACACCACCACTGGACCTTCAGAGGAAGACCAGACCCTTCTACGGAATCACTGCTTCAACAGAACCATCATTCCAGGAGGACTGCAGCCACCACTTAATTGGATTGCTATCAACCCCCTGACCGTCAGGGGGTCAGGTTGTACTCTGACTCTGTCACCGGGTTGTGTTTTTTGTAGTATTGCATTAATTTTATTTTTCCTATTAAATTTTATTTCTGACTTGGAGTCCCTCACAAGTTTGCTTTCAAACTAGTACAGCTTTTTTTCAGTTCTTTTCCACAACACGATCTAGAATTCTCATATTAGACTTACTGATAGTACTTACCACTTTGACTCACACCTCAGGAACAGATGCACAAATCTTGACAAAAAGTTCTATCAGGTCTATTTATGGACTCTCAATGATACCACTATGACAATTTTTTTGCCATTCTGAACTAGGTTTTCTGAACTGGATGGTCTACTACTGCATTGCCACTAGTGGGAGCAAAAGATAACACCTACAGAAACATCACTTGATTGGAAAAAAGGTTCTCATCACATAACCGTTTTCAGTCAGATGAATCATGAACTCCAGGTGAGCTGTTAATGCCTTTCCAGAGCAGTCTACATGCTAAATACAGTTTCTTCATATTCCTTCACCAGAGAATACCATTTAATGCAAAAATTTTAGACCTGAAGGTAAAAGAAGCATGTAAAACCCTCTACTGTTTCAGAAGTCCAAGTGCAGTTTTTGAAAGCACATCCCTTCCTTCTTCCCAAGAACACAGAATGAAATGCACACTTTTTCACATCATGATAAAAGCACGTATCAGACTGTCATGTAATAGAATGCCGATCACCATACTCACGTTCCATGCATATAACCCCCCATAACCAACACATATGCTGTTACAGATTTTTATCTTGTAGAGTCAATTTAGGTTAAAAAAAAAAAAATCAGGCTTGGCTAACCTTGAACAACTCCTAGAACTCCTAAGAGGTGACCCACTAGTGAGAGTCCCCTGGTAGCACAGTACAAGAATAGGGCTGCATCATAATTACAATAGGCAAGCAGTTTGATCTCCTGGACTAGAGTGTTTTCTTTTACAGACATTACCCAGAGTTTACAAAATACGTTACAAAATTCACAATCTTACTTTTCCTATGACCAGAAAATACACCAACAGATTATTGTAACATTTACAGATGTCTTAAAAGCAAATTTTAAGTGCATTACTTGAATACCATAACTTGAATAACTTAAAATAAATGAATGTTTTCTGTTGTAATTTCCTTAGTCATCTAAGCAGTTTTTCATTAATATTTTAAACAAGAGAGTAAATAGAAAGAAAATAAAGGACAGTGCTTTTCACATTTGCCAAGAAAAGTAATCTTAAAATATTCAAACATCAAAATCCCTTTATATTGATCCATCCTTACTTTTTTATTAAAACAAAAATTACATGAACAAGCTTGAATTGCTAATATATTTTAAAATAATGTTTAGCTTTTATCTTAGGATGTTATCCAAAGTCTAGTTAAAAACAGAGCACTAGCGCAGTTCTAGAGAGAACCTGTAGGAAATACAGGCTTTTCAAAATTCCATTGTTAAATAGATAGGTGAGTAACTCATGCATATTTCCCCACTCAATCCCACACTCTTTTGCAACTAAAGCTACTAAAAAATATTCAATAAAAACTACTGTGACAAAATTATAAGCATAGATGAGATGAACCAGTGTTTCGGGTTTATCTTTTAACAGCGAAGTATCTTGTACCAGGGCAGACCAGTCTTAAAGCGTTTCCAGCCACACCCACAAGAGAGCACAGTGCAGCCAAAGAACAGATCTCATGTGAGAACTGAGTGAAAGAGAAACAAATCAATTGGAAACCAGTCCAGACAGGCTTGGTCACACTACTGTAAGCCAGTCAGCCACCATCTAATAAATACTGGTTTCCAGTCTTTCAAAGGGGCAAGGTACAGCTCTTCAGAGAGCAATAGAGCAAGTGATACGAATTCAGTCTTGCACCAATAAAACGTTATCAAGGTACTAGTATTCTAAATGAATGTATTTTGGTAGTCTCTCTTTATACTTAACAATTAACATGAAGTTTAGCTACGTCCGTCAAGCACTTCCCTCATCTGATGCGTGGGTGTCTTCTTTTTTTACTCATCATGTGACCAAGTCACAAGGAGGAAACCAAAGGCCCAGGCACCAAGGCAACAGAAGAGCACCTTTTATTTCAAAGAAAGGCTTTTGTGTGCATCAGCACAAAATAATTCCTGCATGTACAGCTACCCGTGGAAGGGTTAAATGCTATAAATAAGGAGGTAGGCTTTGGGCTGATTTTTTTGTTTTGATTTTATAAAGTCAATAATTTTAACAGACCAACATACACATTGTGCTCATTTGTTTAGATACAAAAACTCCCTTTTTCATTTTAAGCTTGAAAGTCAAATATATTTAGTCATGTGAGACATGAATACATCATTAGACACCGCCCTCCAAAATTCAAAATTTTTCTCTTGACGAAATGTGTGCTAAATGGCACAAAATGTGCCAGTGCAGCTAGGAATATGGGAAGGTCTCTTTTCTGAGCCAATTAAAAAGCTTTCCTGATACTTCCTTATTTTTTTATTATTCTTACTCTGTAAAGATACCGCAGCTCTAAAGCAAGAAATGTTTGTATTAGCTGGTATGGATCAGCCTATGATCATGTGCTCAGGTAAGCAGCCCATGAGCTGCTCGAAATGATAAGCCAATCAGCAAGGAGCTGCCTGAATCCTGCCTAGTGACAAGCCGCAGACAAAGGGAAGGTCATGGGAAAAAGGGGGAGGGGGGGAGGAAAAACTGCAATATTAACAATAGTGCACAATGGGGTTTGCATAACATCACGGGTCTAGAACAGTATCAGCAAAGGGCTCCTGGAGGGCACACAGCACTAGCCAAAAGTGCCACAAGCATAAAACATTTCCCAAAGCACAAGAACTACATGGAGGAAGTGAAGTTCACTGATCGTGAATATCAGTACTCAAATGTGCAAGCCTACTTAAAACGAAGCAAAGCCAAATCAAGGAAAAGTAAAGCAGCAAATGGTCATGAGTAACGTGTTCTAGATGGAGAATTCCAGAGAATGAAAGTGGTGAATAAAACCTACCTTTTAAGTAGTGGTTCATAAAAAGCAGTTTTCAGTTGAAATCCTCCATAGCAATTTTGCCATAAGTTGTCAGAAATTTAAAAACTATTTTCAAAGAACAAACAAAATACTGCTTTTGACCTATTCTTATAGAAGACGTGCTGAAACGATATGCCAATCATTTGGTTTTCTACCACTAATACAAGTCTACTGAGCTGGCTGAATGGAATACACACCACCAGCCTAGTAAGCTCACATACAACCTTGCCTTTGTTTTTAAGTGTAATAAATAAAAGAGAGGTCACATGATTATCCTATGTGCAAATAATATTTTTTCTAGCACACCACTGACGATTTGAGAGTTTTTTTTTCCCTTTCAGGCTAAAGTTAAGTTAGCATTAGCCGAGAGTAGGGAGAAAAATTAACCATTTTGTAAGAAAAAATTCCATCACCATCCTGCCCTATTTCACCTCGTGCACACACAGCAGAACAAGGTGAACTGTAATTAAAAACCTCTTTAGCTTATTTGTCCCTGCCACATGCCGAACCGCGGTTCGCAGTGTGGGGAGCGAGAGGCACGTTCCCCTGCGCCAGAGCCCTGCAGCGTCCCGGGCGCTCCCCAGGGGGCGCCCGCGGGGCCCCGCCGGCCGCAGCCCGCGTGGCGCCGGGACGCACTCGCAGGATTGGCCGAACGGAGCAGCCCCGCGGCAGCCAATCAGACGGGAGTTCCTTAAATTCTACCCGGCAACAAGCCCCACGCGGCAGGGGTCGGGCGCGGGCACGAGTGCGGGGGCGCGCTTTAAAGTAACAGGATTTTCCAAACGGCGCAACAGAAAGCCAAGGGCTTTCCGTCTGAGACCTGGACCTGCACAGCGCTGACCCACGAATGCGGGTGCACAGCCGCGATAAAAAACACGTGTTTAATGCGCAGGAGCATTCTTAGGCGATCACTGAATTCCTGCGATGTTGAATGCTGAATCAGAAAAAACGCTGAGATCCAAAAACGCTGAGATCCTAGCTGGGTTCAAGTATGGCAGCTGGAAAACTCCTTTCTTCAGATTCTATGCAATGCCTCTGCTTTTTTAGTATTCCAGCAGAAAACGGATGTTTTGTATTGACTGCAGTATGACTTCTGCCTTGAAAGCAGAGGCCATTCTCCCCCACTCTTGCAAACTGCCTTCTGAAATTCAGCAAAACATTAAGCCCACGTATGCATCTATGCCTAAGAAAAACACCCACCTGTATGGTCAAAGCCTTAAACCAGAGTAAAATCACTGGATAGTTTCAAAGAGACTGATCTTGTTTATTGTATACGTGATGGACAGTGTCATGTACAAACCTGAACTATGCTCTCGTCACGCTGGCGCCACAGTAAGTTTGGCAGTTATCGTGTCTTCTCTACCTCAAAAGGGTAATACCTCCTCTGGCACTGGCTCATGAACTTGTTTTTCTTACCAAATTTTCAAGGTCTTTTCCCATGAGGTTATGATGCCTTGTGGGAAAAATGGATTCTTCATGGGACAAAAATGACTGACAGGTCTATTTACATAGCTGAGATGTTTCATCTGCTGGTGGCTTTGCAAAATTGTCCTAACATGTTCATCATTTTATGCCTAGATAACTGCATTCTTTGGAACATGGAAGAATGTAAAACAAGTGGAGAGTCTGTCCTAGAAGACTCTTACAAGCAACTCAAGTCCCTTAGAAACACACACTATTTAGCATATGCAGCTTAAGCTGATTCTCCAAGAAGAGTTTTATCTTTTTCTGTATACTGAATTTTAACGGCTACTTGGATTATTAAACTAGTAAAACTGTATGACTGGAACTCAGCCAGAGCAACAAGGCTGCGATAATGTGTTTTCTTACTTCCCACAAGTGTTAGAGATTTCAGCTTTTATCAACAACTCAAAACATTAGCTTTCAATTCAGCTGTGAGAGCTCCAAACACTAAACAAGTCCTGCTGTTTTAAACAGTGGTAACAGCAAAATTCAGCTTTCTTACAGAAAGATTTTTTAGCACAACCTAAAACACTATGGTTTTTTTTTTTTAATTTAAAAAAAAAAGGATTTGCTGAATATGAAGTTTAATTTGTGCATTTTAAGAGACATTTGATAAATATTATTATCCAGTCTCAATGTTGTCCATCTCTGGCATAGGATAAAGAGCTTGAATTTCGTTACTGTTATCCTTGAATATGAGTAGGACCTAACAATTCCATAAATGTGGTCACTAACTGCCAAAACACATGCACAACTAAAAACTTACCCAACTTTTGATATTCCGAACTTAAAACCCGAACAACCTGAATTAAGTGTTCATGCACATGGAGATCAAAAAATATGAGACACTCTGTAGAAAAAGAAAAATCTTAGAAAAAAGATACTCTGATCATGCTTAGGCTTTTCTAGGCATTATAAAATATAGTATTTTTTTTCCTTTTACAATGAAATATTTTTTTATAAACTTAAATGTATAATTTCAAGTAATTCAACAGGCTGCAACTTTAAGAAGGTATCTCTAACGTATGCACATTTGCACCCTTTTTCTTCTGTTAGATAAAATGCAGAATAACACTATTGTAATGAAAAAAATCATGATATTTACCCTGAACAGTTTATTGTCTAGACTAGTTCCCATATCGCATATGCAACTAGCTGTAGCGATGTAACCTCGGCTTTCCCTCTGGCAGCTCAGTGACATAAGAATTCAGAGGTGAGCCGCCTGACACTGACAGGGATCCCAAGAGCTGCTTCTCAAACGCCAGAAGCAGCAGAAGCAAAAAGAAAATTTGTAGCAAGAGAGGCGATGCTGCATTGAAATGTTACTGTTTGCGACACATAGAAGCGCCTTCTATGAGGTTTTTTTT
>VYZQ01017755.1:39873-60611 GCA_013400655.1 Mystacornis crossleyi
TGGCTTGTTGGCTAACTTAGATTCATCTGGCTACGAGCCACAATACTGGCTATGAGCCAGTCCAGAAATTATTCTTGGGGAAGAGGGCTGGACAACTTTTGTGGGATATCATCACCAAGTCAAACTAGCAATAAACTAGACCCTGCTAGGTAACTGTATGCAATATCAAAAATTCAGACTACATGGAAGATTTCATGAGCGCATTATGCCATGTAACCCAGCTGCAGAGCTGTCATAGTGGGCAAGTCATACATCAGTTGTTCCAAATCCATGTGTCATCTAAATTTCATAGGTTGGCCATTCTTTTAAGCTTGTCTTCAAATCAAAGTGAGATGTCTTTCTGGAAGGAGACAAAAAAAATTCTCCTCTTCCTTTACTCACTCACAGCAAAATTATTTTAAAAAACCCTAAAACCCCAATAACCTAGCTGGCATTCACAGAGAAGAAGACAGACAGTTTTCAGAGATGTACAACACACTGACAAGAGGTAACAGATACAGCTTGCAGCAAGAGAAATTCCACACAGATACAGAGAACAGTTCTTCACCAGAAGGGTGGGCAAACACTGAAACAGCCTGTCCACAATGGCTGTGGAAGGCTCCTCAGGGAACCAGTCATGGCACCGAGAGTTCAAAATGCATTTGGATAACTGCGTCAGACATGTGGTGTGATTCTTGGGTCCTGTGCAGGGTGAGAAGTTGGACTTGATGATCTTTGTGGGTCCCTTCAACTCAGAAAATTCTATGATTAACTCTTGACAAACCCTGGAGCAACTTGGTCTAATTTTGAAGTTAATCTCCTTTGAAGGTGTCAGACCAGAAGACCTGCAGAGATGCCTTCCCACCTAAATTATCAGCTTAACTTTTAAATTTCTTTACAATTTTATTGTTGAGACAGAGTGATTCTTGTCCTTTTTGCTAGGATCCCTCCTAGTTTTCCAGCATTGTAAAAAACCAATACAGACAACAGGACTGAAACCTGTATTGATACATAATTCACATCATCAACATTTAGTATCATCCATGAACGTAACTCTTTATAAAGAGTACGACTTCCTTACTCTTTCTCTGTATGCTACAGAATTTNCATTGATCAATTATATTGGGTCTGGGTGCTATTAGCACGTTGAGGGGTTGCTCTTGGTCTAGATGATCTTTGTGGGTCCCTTCAACTCAGAAAATTCTATGATTAACTCTTGACAAACCCTGGAGCAACTTGGTCTAATTTTGAAGTTAATCTCCTTTGAAGGTGTCAGACCAGAAGACCTGCAGAGATGCCTTCCCACCTAAATTATCAGCTTAACTTTTAAATTTCTTTACAATTTTATTGTTGAGACAGAGTGATTCTTGTCCTTTTTGCTAGGATCCCTCCTAGTTTTCCAGCATTGTAAAAAACCAATACAGACAACAGGACTGAAACCTGTATTGATACATAATTCACATCATCAACATTTAGTATCATCCATGAACGTAACTCTTTATAAAGAGTACGACTTCCTTACTCTTTCTCTGTATGCTACAGAATTTCAGTCCCTCCACATTACCTGTCTATTCTGGGCTTTAGCTAACTATCTTGTCTGTGTGATCCCCACTTACTTCCAGGGCAAAGTGTCCTGTCAAGCAAGTATGTTTTATGCTGAATGGTCTATAAATGTACCAACCAGATTTTGGTGTGCCAGGGTAATACATTTATTTTAATAAATCTAATAAATGGTGTTTAGGTCTCACTAATCAAATAATCCCGATGACTCTGTAAGAGTCAATCTTTCCATCCTCTATAAGTTAACAAAAAGTAACTATTTTACAATAGCAATCGTAAACTTTACTTGGAGCATGATTGTTACCCTCTCCCCTTCAAAAGCTTTAAAAATCAATTTCATGTTTTGTTGATAACAGGGTTTGGGATGAGGAAGTTGTTACTTAAGGAAAAGACACTATCAAGGAGTAACCGCATTACAAATACTGGGTATTTACACCAAGGAACTTTGTTCTAAAACAAATTATATTAGGATATCCTTTTTATAATTGTGTTTCAGCAATTAAACCATCTCCACAATACTTGAAATAATATTCTTTCACATTTACTGACACACTGTTACCCTCCATTATTTTTCTCCAGACCTTTCTAAAAAGTCTTCAGGGTCTTCCACAATTCCTATTTTATATTGATATACTGGGGGGGGACATCTAAGAAAAGTATTCTCAGCCAATTCTTTTAAAACTCCTGGATACAGATTACAAAGACTTCCTTATAGCCTTTGCTGAGAAATACCTATCATGGAATCTTTAGTATCTTCCTCGTAACTTCAAGGTTTCAAAAACCTGAGTTACTTACATGACCTTATAATATAATCTCACTTTTATCTCAAATAACCTCGAAATATTTCCTGTAATCTGCCTTTTTTTTCTTTCACTATGATTCTGTTATCATTATCACCTACATTATTGTTAGAATTCTCAATTTTTAACATATCTCACATTTGTTATTCTCTGCTTTACCAATCAAGGTTTTCCTCTCAGGAACATTTTATTTTAATCAGTTTTCTACATTTTTCATGCCCCGCTCAATGCCATTTCTTCTCTACCATCCTCACAGTCACACTTAACAGAAAGGAGGGAGGGGCCCTAAACTGCTTCCTTCATGTAACAATGAGAGACAGACTGGTTCTAATGGAATTTGACATTTACAGAAAACTTCATAGCTATTAATGGTGATTTCTAGTGTAATTTATTTCAGGAAATCTATCATATAGTGTAATTTATTTCAGGAGATCTACCATACACCTGTGTTTGTACTCTTTCACACACACCCCCACACACACACATACCCATTTTTGTACTTTTTGTAGTCTGGACATGCATATAACCAGACTTCCAAATGACAAGCAAAATTCTGTCCATACCAAATCTTAAGTTAGCGCTAAAAAATTATCGAATATTTCAAAGTGTATGAGCTAACTACAAACTGCAACTCATTTGGCCCATACTGTAGGTATGCAGCATTTTTCTCTGCCATATGAATGCAGAAGTTTACCTTTCTCTATTACCGTTAAATTCCCCCTCCGCAGTATCAACCAGTTACAGTTCTCTTGCCTAGCTTATTTACTCCATAGGCCTTAATTCCCAGGCCATTTGAGAATGCCTCCAATATTTTCCGTATCTGTCACTGCCATTTTAAGCTCTAATAATCCATCTGCATACTTTGTCCTTCTACCTCTTTAGTTTCATTCTCTTCAATTAATCTTATTTTTCCTTCAACCAAAGCAGGCCTGTCTACTTCCAGTTCCACATCCCTATCTCGAGCTGATGTCTGCCTTTAAGTGGCCATGTTTTGTTGGCTTGTTCATGCATCTCCAATTATCTCTTTTCTCCAGGTCAGTGACCTTCCTTCTCCAGTAATTTTCTTTTACCATCTCTCTTTTCCAGTCTTCCACCTTGTCACTACTTCGACTTGTAAAATAGGAACAACACAAATATATTGGTGCAGAACTAGCACATCTGCCCCATGCGGCCATTTAACACACCACACGCATAACCACAATAAAGCGTATTATGTAATTAGCAATACTTAAACTCTGTTAAAATTTGCAGCTTTAAGGCAAGGTTATCGTCTTCTGAGGGGGAGGATCATAAAAATACCATATTCTGATCTATTTCCCTACTTACAAAAACAACCACTTAAAATCTACATATAGGAATTTTAAAAGGCTTATACTAAAAGATACATGCACAACAGTTCAATATCCAATTGTTTCAACAGCTTTGTAATCCCAACAAAAAGATAATTCAAACTACAACTAGGATAACGAAGATTCTTCATAACACCATGAAGCTGAAACACAATTGGTGGATTCAGCTTTGTCAACTCTGCACCCTTTCCAGGGTAAGCCCTCACTATTGCTAAGCCTCCATGTGCATCAACTGGTGTCACTACAGAAACGAAAATAATACAGTAGCAAAACGCTAGAGTTTTGAATCAAACAAAAGCAGTAACATCACCAACAAAAACTGTATACTCAAATTTCCAATGTTTTTTACGGACCTAATTTTACTAAAGTAAACATTTTACAGTAATTTCTAGGTACTATTCCCCCTAAGAACAGCAACCCCAAAACAATTACAGCCAGAATGAATGACTTCTGGGCTTCCCAGGAAATGCCACTTACATTCAAATTAAATTCCTGGCATTGTGCCAATGCGGGGGGGAGTGGGCACCTAAGTGAAAAATTAACTTCAAAGTCCTCTAAAACATGAATGCAGAAAATGAGTTGATTTTCTTACCTGGTGAGAAGATGGCACGTGCAAAATGAGCTTCCTCCTCTGAGTAAGCCACTGACATGCAGCTCATTTGCATAAGTATTATGAGCTACAAGTAGACTTCCAGGTCGGCCATCTTGATACTAAGATCTTGTTTTGTTTACATAGCAGCATGAGTACTGGTTTTTAGCCAGCCTGAGCTATGCTGTTATAGCTCTCAGCTAGTAGCCTACATCTGTTCGTTAGAGCCTGCTGGAATTCCTACTTCTGCACATAAGTAGCTGAATGTGTCAGAGTGCCCCTGCAGCTCACCGAGCATGCCACAGCCTCTAAGGAAACTGTTGCAACTGCAAGTGCCTCCAGTTGTACTCTTTGTACTGCCTTCTGTGCTGCCAACTATTAGTGCTGCAGCAACTATGTGCAGTGAAGTACCTCCCACATACCACACGGTAGTACCAACAAGCATAGATTTATTACAGCACAGCGCAAGACAGCACACTGAAAAAAACCAAAGAGAGCTGAAATTTCCTCAGTATTTTCACTTACTAGCAATCTAATTACACCTAGATTCCTTTGCACATCTTTTCATTCATCAGCGTTGCTTTTTCTGTCCAGAAACCAGAGTGCTCCTGCAACCCGTGTGAAGGAGAAGTCCATGACACATGTTAGTTGCTGCCGCCACAGAGCCAGACTGCAGTTACAGCTAGCTGGCGCCAGTAAAAATTTACATAAAGGGGCCTCATTTCACGACTAAATTGCAGCAGGATATTGCTGAGCAAAGCCTTCCCCCTCCCCATGGGTTCTAGAATATACCTTTCTAGGTATCTGCTTACTAATAATCCAGATCCGTGTCAAAAGTCAAGTGCTGCTCATTGTTCCTATAAATGAAAACTGACAATAGTGTCTGCAAAATAAATTTCACCTTGCAGCCTGTTTCAAGTAGGATGCTACACACACTGTTCATGGTCAGTCTCTAGTAACAGAAATAACACCAGAAAAATTTCACAATGCTCAGCAGCCAGGTATTCCTAACTTAGTATTTCCAGTATTTTGCAAATTTCCAACAACAAATAAATACTAGTTGCAAGCAAAACAAATTCCTTTTAAACCTAATATTGACGGCTAACATGTCTGACCACTTAATTTGTTGTCTCTATTTCACATTTAACTTAATTAGTTACGTGTAGGAGAAAAAAAAGACCATCTCTCAACCAGAACTATCTTTTCAAGTCCTTCTACGGTACAGTGACAGGCAGCAGGAGAAGCTTGGATTTTAGCCTCATTTTGACTTCTAATAGCTAATTTTAAAATTCTTACCTTTTTTCTTCCAGTCAAAGTCCAATTAAATAAATGCTTAAGTTACATCTTACAAATGCTTCTCCTAAAAAATGCTTATTCTAAAAGTCACTGTACTTTTGGGGGGAAAGATAAAAGAAGCCAGGCTTTAAGTGAATGTGTGTGTGAGAGAGTGTGTGTGAAAGGATGAATCATTTGCCAATACCTTTCCCCCCCTTACATGCTGCCTTATAACAACTCCCAGAGCATGAAAGAACCAACGCAAATAGATACGCTATTTATTATACTAGCTATATACACAACTTTGTGAAACCTTAAATAAAATCAAGTTTGGCTAGCTACATATCTAGCAATAGGCAGCTGTAGTTGCAGCCTGGCACCATTTACCGAAAAAAGCAAAGTGATGGAGATAAGGATTCTTGTTGAATTGAACATGGCAAACGCAGAGCATCTCAATACCAGAAGAGCCTGTTTTACACCCCTGGCCTCTTCTAGTTCCCTGCATTGTTCCTCTTTCGAACGCCAACAGTGTCAAGGCTATATATAGTCGAATTATATGTCCCATATTCTGCTGCAAGCATAATTTGCTTATGTATGGCTGGTTCTAGGTTATTCGAGCATAACACAATATGCTCATCTGTTATGTCAAAAAGATACTATTTTTGTGTCTGAAAATACTTAGCAATGCAAATTACTCCTCATTTTTTGTTATAATTTATCCTCACCTTTTGCATCCTAAAACCTAGAGTGATTTGTAAGGGAAAGCTAATTATTTTTTCAGAATGAGTGTCACATTAAAATGACAATTATTAACATCCCTTTTATGTTAGCTGTATCTTTTGACTTGCCTTACTTTCAGACTGATCTATGTATGCTAGCACATCTCAGTGCATACAGGATACATCTCTCAGTGATGCTGTTGTCATTTGCAGAACGAATCATCGGATTAAACAGCTTCTGAGCTTAAAAAGAAAGGGCACCAGTGCTGCCTAAGAAATTTTTTTAAAAAACCTGTTGGGTTTCCCAAATAGAGCCGTGTCCCTACCCTCGCCCTACTGCTATAGCCTTATGCACGAATACCTGAATAATAGCATGGTTCTCAACACAGTAAAACGCATACTGCAAAGTAAGAGCCTTGCAGCATTTTCTGTTCTGGGCTCCAGTCCGCTATGGGAAGTCCACGCCAGAACTTGCCGGCAGCCCCGCGGGCGAGCTCTGCATCTGCAGTCTGCGGGAAGCACCACCCCGCTTCCAGAACGTTCCGGCCGTCACCCACACCCCCTCGCTGTGCTTTCCTGCCTGTGCCTTCCTCCCTCTCTCACACCACTGGCTATGACAGAGCTCAGTTTCAAACACAAAACATTTTCACAGAGAGGAGGAGCAATTGGTTTAGGAGTTAGAAACGCACGAACTCAGGTACACAGGGCAGAGGGGGCGGCCTTAGGTAGGGCTGAGCCCCAGACCAGCGGCAGCCTCTCTCTGCCACGCACAGGGCTGGCAGCCAACCCCAAGCAAAGTACAGGGACCCTTCGGCAGCCTCCAAAGTAAGGGATTTGGGCGGGATTTTTTTTCTTTCCAGTTTGGGCTTTTTTTTTCCCCTTTGCGGGGGGAGGGGGGGAAGTGTGGTTTGTTTTGTGGTTGATTGTTTTGTTTGTTTTTAATAGGAGACTCTAACCTGAGAGAACAAACCATAGTTACTCAATCATAATTCTCCAGTGACTGCCACTACAGAAAAAACCAAAATGTCTGCCTGCCTTTCCCACATTTTGCCCGCGTCGGTGGAAACACCTAAAAGCTATTGTGACTTTGCCTTCTCAGAGCCAGTTCTCTTCCTCCAACATGTGAACGACTTCCTAATCTCTCACGAAAACTGACCTCCAAGAGCTGATGTTGCAGTCAAAAGTAATAAGACCAGCTGAGCTCGAAATAACTACTATTACCTGTACAGGTTCAATAGGTACTAATCAAAGACAACATCTTAAACTGTTGGTCCGCTTCCCTCAAAACAGGTAGAGAAAAAAAGTCACACAAAATTACTTCCCCAATCCAGACAGTTTTAAATACTAAAGCTTATTTCACTGGCGAAGTTCGTCTACAACAAAAGGGAAAAAAACCCATAAATCCAACCACAATGAAATCTGTCACTAGTACCTTGACCTAAAAAAAAAAACAACAAAAAACAAACCAACAAAACAGAACAACAAAAAACACCCTGAACAAACAACAAAAAACACCCACCACAGAGCAAATGAGAATGAAAGGCCCTGAGCCTTCTGTAAGCAACACACACAGAAGTCCAAAACACCCCTTTCCCCGACTTTTCTTCTCCAAAACACAAAACAGATCAAATTACTATTCACTTAAGAGTCAGCTAAAACTTCAGTAGTTCACAAGATTTTCTCACATTAGTGTTTGAAAGACACAGAAAATTAAGTACATTTCTGAAATGGAGAAATGTCTGCCAATCCATTATCTTAGCTGCTGTGGTTTATTCGAAGATATTTTACAGCAGAAGCCTGAATCAGCAGAAAGAACAGGAAAGGCGGAAAGGGGGGAGGGAAGACTGACAATATTTGTATCCGCTTTTCTCTTGCAGAAAAGGGTTGAAAAAGCGTCTAAACTGGGTAAGTTCTGGGCTGTAATAGTTTAATATGTTGTACTCCCTTTCTTCTAGAAATGGAAAATCCTCAGTATGAGTACCCTTATCGACTTCAGAACCCCCACATTTTGCTCACTTAAATTTACATGAATTTTGTTATTTACTAAACAGCTGACTGATCTCAACCTGCAAATGTCAACCTGAAAGATGATGGACGGAAGTAAAAAATTCGGCTTACTCATAACTCCTTCAAAGACAATACATGTGTGAAAAAATCTACTATATTTTACAGCTGAAAAATAAAGGTCCAATTCAACTGTTTAGTTACAGTCATAACATGATTAAGTATTTAAGATTCCGAACAGTTCTAAGAATTTGGTAACCATTTATTTCCACCTGAAGAATCAAACAAGTCAGCTATTTTAAAGTGATTTCCATACATTAAACAGTATTGCATTCATTCCACAGTCCATTCCAGTCGATTTCAAATCCTGCCTGAAATTGCTTGCTCCCGAAATGTCTACCAAAATATAAGATGCAGCTGTGCAAATTAGACAATTCTGAATTTTAGAAGGAACATAAAAAAATAAGCCGTTAGAATGGTTCCAAGCAACTATAATTTAGTAATGAAAACCTATCCAAATAGTTGGTGCATAAATGAAAATAAAGTCATTATAAGAAAATTTTTCTCCTTTTAAAGTACAGCATTCATAAGCACGGGGAAAAAAAGGAATCTATATACTTTTTTGGAGTAAACTATTGATTTTCTTTTGGAAATTGTATTTCTTTTGGAAAATCATGTAGATTTGAGACTACTACTCCATTAGAAATTTATTTAACTCCTGATAGTCTATCCTTCAAGTTTACCTATCAGCAGTACAAAGCTAATTTTTCTAGAACACACAGACACAAGAACACTGAGCACAGTCTGACAATGCCTTTTGCATTAAAACTGTATAGCAATCAATTCAGTTGAAGCCATTACTTCATTACATTAATCTATTTCTGATTCAAATCATGAACATCTAATTTATGTATTTAATTGAAGTGATGGGGGGAAGGGGGGTGTTTTAGCATCCACTCAAATGCCCTGTTCCTGTGCACATAAATTGGTGTTTTTTATTTTCTTTTTGATTATTAACACCCAAACTATTAGCACCATGGGAACGAAGAGAAAAGGGATTATGTTTTCAGCTACTAGTGCTACCATAAAAAAGGCATTACAATGTACTTGGATTTCTGAAAATGGGAATGTATCCCATATGCAAAACAGGTTTCAAAACCTACCATACTTTTAACATTCCAACACCTACTTCAGGAAAGAAAAAAAGAGAACCAAAAAACCCCCAAACCCAAACCACACTACCAATGCCGTTCGTACAACAAAACGCTACAGCTCCCTGCTGGGCCAGTCAGTCATTTTGTACAGCACTTCCAAAAATGGATCTGTGTGTTCAAAATGGCCTGTTAAAAAGCAAAGGAAACCAAAACCAAAGGGAAAAGGAAACACAGAGACAAGAGCTTTTCTCTGAGCTCTGGCAATCTCTCCATATCTTTTCTGTAAAATGGGAGTAAACTTACTCAGCTCACAGAAAAAAGTGATGGGCAACAAAAAGTCACTAAAAGGACTATATAAAAGACATAGTCTGAAAATGCAGTGTTTTCCTTAAATGTAATACATATGAAAAACCATTCCTTACAGTGATTGTCCAAAATACTCTACTTTTCTTGCTCCCATTAAAGAGGAGTTTAACAGAGAAATCTTAAATCAACAAAACAAATAGCACTGGACAACTTTTATATGCCTGCTGTTTTCTTTAAAAAACCACCAACCAACCAAAAAACCCAACCCCTGAAACACCAACAAACCACCACAGGATGTGTATGGTAAAGTATGTTTTAGACACAAAATTTCATCCTTTTCAGAGATTATAATGTCGAAGTACGGTGATCTCAAAGAATGAAATGTTTCTGCTTCCTGTGAACAATATGAGTCATTAACATCTGGAACTAATCAACAATAACTGACTAAAAACCACACAAGCCTTAGTAACCATTTATAAGATTGGGGTCAGGATGACTCAGACTATCTTGCAGAAAACCAGAAAGACTATTGTTTCACTACATTATTAATCTACATTCATCAGATGAAGTAAATGTATGGCAAAACCTCACATTTTATCAAGACAAATGTATTTGACCAGAATTTGTGGTTTGAATTCTCAGACATTTTAAAGTACCCAAATGTTCCTAGGACCTTAACTATCTTACCCAATCAAAAAAAGCCTCTATGAACTAAAATCTGCTGTAAATCAAATTCACTAAACAAAGTTCCATTAGCAACAAAAATAATAAAACTACCTGCTTTTCATCACCATCTCTAACCACACATTTGCATTATTCTTCTTATCTCTTATCCTAAAGCAGAAAAATTCTACGATCAATTATTTAAAAATTTACTGTTAACTGAAGTCACCAATCCATCTCACCTTAAAAATTCTGTATTTTACTGACTTTATTTCTTTTTATCAAATGAACAAAATAAACACGGAGAAACGTGTCCTGAGAATGTCATGTGCATTGTCTGCACAGAATACTTCATGTCTTTATAAACGCTGTGTTGCCATTAACTGTAGAAGATAATAGATGGGAATAGGTATTTAAAACTAATTTAACTACCAAGTGCTTTGTTACAGATTATACTGAAAGCACCAAATTAATATGCAGAAATTATGAGGAAGGACATTCAGATTGGCTTTAACATCCCTAGCACTAAGTTCAACTTCAGCCAGGAAAATACTATGAGCTACATACACACTGGTGAGTTACCCAGCTTGTCTGCTGCTCCTGACATGTTTATGAGGAACTTCAAGAAACTCCCTGTTTAATTACTCTTGGTTTAACTTAGGTGCAGCTTAAGAACACCTGAAGACCTGAACTAGGTACAAGACACAGAACAAGAAAATTATATAGAGAGTCATGAAGAAAAATGCCGCCTTCTTTTCTGTTGTCCAACTCCCCAGTGGAAAAAAGTTGAGCAATACTGTTCTCCTACCCTCATCTCCCTCAACACTGACAGTACCTTTTAATGTGTTTTAAGGATGACAGCTAGGTCACTAACCAGTACCACAGAGTGGAATACATGAGGCCATGTGAAACCACTAGCACTTTGAAACTCAGATTTCAGTTAAGTAGATGTCTAGACTTCCATCTTCTCATTTGTAGTATTTCCGTAAAATTTGTAGTGTTATTCTTGAGTTCCACACAAGTGCTACGTGCAAAACCGTTGATATTTATATAATCATTGGTTTTCTAATGTATTTATACAGGCATTGTAATTATATACCATTGGAAAAGTTACACATTGAAAACGCCATAATCAAATCTAATCACTCGGTTACAAAAATTTAATGAAGCTTATAAAGAGTTTATTTCGTATTTCCATTAAAAGTATGAGGCAAGCATCTGAGAAAGGGACAGCACAGAAAGAGAGCTCTTCTGGCCTGGTAAGAAGGTAAGCCAAACCAAAGTAATTTGATTAGCAAGACAGATATGATATTTGACCTGTCCTGTCCTACCTAATCTATCCTGCAACTGAGACACGATAGAGGTCTGTGAATTAATTCAGTGATAAAGGGGAGAGAGAACAAAAATAGCACAAAACAACAACAAGAAACAAAACAAAAAACAAACAAACAAAAAAACCCAAAACCAAACACCAAACCAAACAACTCCTACAGCATTTAAACGTATTTTATATAGCTCAGAATTAGTTAACCATGCCTAAGCAAGGTTTGAAATTGCTTCTCAGCAAAGTAGAGCTGGTGCTCACTGCTAAGGTCTGAAGCATGTGATGCCAACAGCTCTGCTCATTTGCACACAGTCAAGCTGAACTGCTGCACGGAATAGCACTTTTTCAGCCATTCTGAAATTGCTCTGTCTCAGCTCTACTGAAAATAAGACTAAGATGGCTGCAGAGCTCACTCAAGACAAGCCAATCAGTGGCAACTCAGCAGGAGGCAAAACATTTACACAGCAAAGCACCTCCCTCTTTACCACACTGCAGCGAACTGCACAGCCGGGGTGGGTGGGTATGTGTGCGCAGAGGAGTGGTTTCTCTGACAGCCAGGAAGTGGTTAATGCGCACTGCAGCTACCTAGCACCACTGGTAAAGAGAAAATTGAAATAAACCAAAAACCAGAAAGGCAGCCCTGCTAGGCCTGTGATCCAGGGTTTGTATCACACACTTCAAATTTCAACTCCAAGGCAGTTTGGAATCCATGTCACATATTAACAGTCAGAGATACAGAGCCAGATCGTGCACAGAACCGACAAACATTTGGGAATACTTTTCAAGAGCAGGCTCACTTCACTGCTTCTAAAAAAAAAGAAAAAAACATTTAGGAAATTAATCTATACCTTTGTACTGCTCCACCTACTTTGAAATATTCTGTAATATTAGTTGCCCAATAGAAGTTTTACCTGGGGAGGAAAAAACAAAGTTCACTTTATAAGAAAGCTAGCAAATATCCCAAGAACATTTGAGAACTTAAACACCTGCAGAGAATTAGATACTTGATTTCTATGACTGCAATGCAGCTTGCTGTCTGAGTTTTTCAAAGAGCTGTACCTAGAATCACTTAGGAATTTTGATGGAATCTTGTAACCGAGCGGTTCCTGAAGAACTGTTTTGAGAACCTTTGGTGGGGAACGAAGGGGTTGTCACACAAGTTTCACACAAAATGAGACCCAATACAGGTTTCGCTCTAGTATCTGTTTATTGCCACCAATCATGCGCTCTCACAGAGGCAACACTGGATCGATCGCTTCTGGAGGGAGCTCCTCTATATCTGCCTCATTTTTCTTCTACAAAACGCAGATTTGCCTGTTTTAAAACAAAACACCCCCAAGAGCCCATGCGGCAATTCTAAAGGAAATTACCGTTGAATTACACCTAACCTTCTAACAAAAAATAATCTTTGTGATCCAAAATTAGCCCAACATAGGAAGTCACTCCCCCCCAAAAAAGTAGAAGAACATGCCCTCCAACCACTTCAATTATGAAAAGGTCTAGACTTATGTAACTGTGCATGTCTGTTGCCAGCTGCAGCTGGTTATTTCAGGATTGATTAATCATGCCAGCAGTAGTTGTCTGATGCACTCATCAGCACTACAGTCAGTATTTCTAACTTTAAAAATGGTGAAATATACCATCTGGCTTTTCCTTTTGTCCTTGTATTAGCATGACTTGCAGTGCAAGAAAGCGCACATGTCACATATGAGACAGCTCCACTGATTGTGTCTGATTGTACTGTACAGATTTAGAAAACTAAATTAAAATACATTTGAAGTTGAAATGCCCAAACGACATATTTCTCAAAAAACAAATTTGTGAACATTGGAGAACAAATGCATTACAGTTCATTTAAAACTACCCATTACAATGAAGCTTTTCTTTACCAACACCTATTACTAAACTAAAAATCAAGTTTACAACCAATTCAAAAAAAATTTTCGTATTATACCCCATGTTGCTTACTCTGATCATCATATATACTACACTATCAGCTTGAGGGAATTTACAGTAACTTGTAAGATTCCAAAATTCAAACTTAAGTATTCCGTTTGTATAATAAATATACATTTTCTTTGACTTCTCCAGTAGCGGTGTTTTAAACAGAATTTTGTGTTTAGCGTATCTACAAAATTTGTACATCAAAGGGTGAATTCTGACTTCAAGTCCTATAATTTCAAGAATATCACCAGAACCATAGGGATATTCTAACCCAGAATCCAAGAGCTACACTTGTACAACACTGCGTTTTATGTAACACTAAGTCTGGGAGCTTGACGTATGGACGACAGCAACTTAAATAGGTTTGAACAGGCAAAACAACAAGTTGGCAAATAAATTTCAGAGAACGTTTTCCCTGAGCTAGAGAAAACAGAATCCTTGTCACAATCCTGTTGCTACAAACATCTTGCTTTCTCAGAAAGCTTCAGGAATGTGCAAACGCACTGATGCGTTAACACAGACATGTGGATACAAACAATCTTATCGAACAATAAGAAACCACATGCATTAACTTAAATGTCTCCTTCACTATACCTCCATTAGAAACACAACTGTGCTAATAAAGTGTGTTAAAAGTTATTAATCAAACTAATTAAAAAAAAAAAAACTGATGTTTAAGTAAACACAAATTTTTGAGTGGAGTAACTCCTCTGAAAATGCTTTGTCCCAGGAAATATTAGAGTCAACCTACACTAACCTGTAATTCCTATACTAGCATGGGACTACAATTTTTTCATTGCTACTTAGCATGGTATTTATATGGGTTTGTTAGTCAAAATCCCCCCCAAATAAAACATTAAGACGAGAAAACAGAATTTAAACTTGACATGTTAAGAACTCCAAACAACCTTTATTCTGCTCTCTTTTGATAACATGCCAAAACACTCTCATATCATCTCAGTAAGCTCAATTACTGTAGTTGTAAATTAAAACTGAGCTTCCATTTTCCAAATCTCTCATAAGCATCAAATAAGAAGTGCAAGAGACTGGCATCCTGTTGTTTCTCTAACTATTGCCCTGTGTAAGTAACATCACCTTTGCACACACCTCTTAGATATCGTTATATAGAGCCACAGTTCATACCAGGTCTCCTTCACTGAAGAATCAAGGGTGGGCAGAGATTTCTGGACTTTCAGACAAGGTTTTACATCATTTTAACAGACCAAGAGCAGGAGAGAACCAGCCAAAGCATGAATACTTTCTTTTGCTCAAATTAGATGCTTAGAAACCAGTTTGCTATGCATCATCCACAAATGCTTCTATCCAAACCACATCCTATCCACTTTTCTCATTTACCCTCTTGCTTTATTATCTTTTTTGTTTTGTTGTAAAGAGTTTTATATGTTAGTTAACATTAAATAGACAAAACAGTTCTTAGAGTGACAAAATTCAGGAGGAACTATTACTATTTGTACGCATCTCAACTAAGTCTCAAACTTCACTGAAACCCTCCTTTATTTGTATTTTTACACAGGCCAGTAGGCTGACTTCAAAAAACATCCTGACTCTCGCTTAAGACTTCAGAAATAAAAACTACTTAAACCGTTGACAGAAAGAAAAGAGTCCATAATCATGAGATAAGGAATACTGAAGTTAAGGAAGACAAAAGTCTACACAACGTGTAAGGACTCTTTATCATTCCAAGCAGCTTGATGGTAGGACCAATGAGGGAAATTTTCAGTGCATTGACTAAAGTCAGCAAGCTTTTATGTTGAGGTGCTTTAACACGTTTTTGAAAGAAACAAAAATTTGAATGCAACATCTTTTAAAAATGACCTTATGGAAACTGCAAAATGTTGGAGGCAAAGCTAGAAATAACATGGCAGATTTTGGGTTGTTTGGCTGGAGTTTTTCTTTGGTGGGGGAGGGGGACAACAGGAGAAGTTTATTTTTGGTTTGTTTTGGGAATTATTTTGGGGGTTTTTTACCGTAACATATCTTTACACTACTGTGACATGTAAAATAATGCTTGAGGCAGCATAAAATGACAGAAAAAAAGGTTATTTTAACAGATACCTGCCATATCCACAGTCATGTAATTAATAAAACCTGTGTATTGAGTACGCAAGTTTACTTGAAAGCACTTTAGAAACTGCATTTAGAAGAGAAAAGCAGTTTTCCTGTATTACAAAAATCCACATTACCCACAGCAAAGTAGGTCTATTAGTTGACCTAAATATTTTTGATACATATTTTTACAAAAAAACCCCCAATTTTGCACCCAGCCATCTTATTTCCTAAGATCTCAAATGATTTGATGTTTGTTCATTAAAGAAGTAAGAGCTCGTAACTTTTACATATAGTTTTTCATAATCTACAGCAAGCACAGTTCAAAATACAACAAAAGGCATAGTTCGCTTTTTCCCCCTACCTACCACAGGAACATGAACAATATTTATACAACATACATACCTTTACAGAATGTTGTTAATTCCTCCACTGTGATATGATGGAAAGTGACACATAACTGAAAATGAGGCAATTATCTTATACCATATAGGTAGTACCACACCCTCAGGTACACCACCAGGGAGTCTTTGCTTTCAAAAAAAAAAAAACAAAAAAACCCCAAAAGATGGAGGAAGAATGGGAAGGAGAGAGCAGATTTGCTGTTAAATATCCTGGCAATTTTAAAAAGAATACATCAGCAGTACTAAACAAGTTACGGAACGACCAATGTAAATACCGAAACTGTATTTCCTACGATTTATAGATGTTATGTTGCTACTTTTCACTCAGGTTATCACTGGTGCCTTACTACACCAGGCAAGTGAGTGCAAGGTACACAGCTAGTCTGAAGCTGCATGCTGATGTGACAGCCTCCTTACTGCTCTGATGGACACTACCTGTGACTGACAGCAAGTTATCTCCCCCAAACAACACATAATTCTCTCACTGACAACACTGGTAACCTCTCCTCACCCCAGCTGTATATTTCCACAAACTTTGCAGGTATTAATTATGTTTGACACTTACTGTGCTTTATATTTACTGAAACCAAAAAGTCTTCCAAGAACTACTAAAAACAGAAAATTGGCAATCAATGTTCACATAAAACTGGACTACTGCGCTAAAAATGAGCAGATTTTTCTCAGAATTTTTGGGGTTGTGGCACAATTTGGAATTTTTGCTACGTTATCTGCATTGCAATTTTCTCTTTAACTAAAAAAAAAAAATCAAACTCGTTAAACACATCTGTCTTCCTAGCAAGAAGTTTATAAGCACAATTTTAATAAATCTATCCATGCATTTTTTCAGGTTTGACGCAAGCACGAAACTTTTGCCTGCACATAAGCACAAGCCCCGCTATTGGTACAGGCTGAGGGATGAACAGATTGTGAGCAGCCCTGCCAAGGAGGTCTTGGGGGTGCAGGTGAATGAGAGGCTGGACATGACCCAGCACTGTGCACTCCCAGCCCAGAAAGCCAATTGTATCCTGGGCTGCTTCCAAAGCTGTGTGGGCAGCACAGTGAGGAAAGAGATTCTGCCCCTCTGCTCTGTTCTAGTGAGATCACACCTGCAGTGCTCTGGGGTCCTCAGCACAAAAAGGACACGGGCCTGTTGGAGCAAGTCCAAAGGTGGGCAACCAAGATGGTTAGAGAGATGAAGCACCTCTCCCAAGAGGAAATGCTGAGAGAACTGGGATTGTTCAGCCTGGAAAAGAGAAAGCTCTGTAGATACCTTAGAGGACTTTCCAGTACTTATAAAATAAATGTACCAAAGAGCTTAAAAGGCACTTTTTACAAGGTTATGTAGTCACAACATGAAAAATCATGGTTTCAAACTGAAAAACAGCAAGTTTATATTAGATACTAGGAAAAAAATCTTAGTGTCAGGGTGGTGAGACACTGTACTGTGAGGTGGTTAAATTGTGAATGCCTCGCCCCTGGAAGTTTTCAAGGCCGGGTTGGATAGGGCTCTGAGCAACCAGGTCTAGTGGAAAGTCTCCCTGCATATGGCAGGGCAGCTGAGAGTAGACGGTTCTTAAGGTCTCTTCTAACCCAAACAATGCTATGAGTCTTCACTGAAAGAATTCTGGCTTTTTCAACACTAATACAAAACCAGACGAAAGCATGGAACAAAGCTGTGTAAAAGTGACATGCAACTGAAAACCTACTTTCAATTTTGGAATACTTTTTGGCCTGTATCTATCTCCAGACAAACAGTCAAGGAAAAACACAGATAAGAACTAAAATCTAAACTAGAACCAGAATATGCATCATAAGACCGAAAAAATCCCTCCAAGCTAACAAAACAAGACTCCCCTTTCTGAATCACACTTCAGCTGTTCACCACTGTAAAGAAACACTAACACATTCTGAAGATCCAGTTTTTAGATAACCAACGTCAGTACTTTGTATCTACAACTCATGACGCTCACTTTTATAGTCTTATCTGTAAGCTGATATAGTACTTCAATTAGATGCTTCCACAAACTTAAGCATTATATGTATGAACTGAAGAATTTCTTGACCCTTATTAGTACAGAAACACGGACAAGAAAAAAACAAATTACAAAAACCTGAACAAAAAATATAAGACATCTAAAACCACTACCAACAGTACACAAAATCTTTTCAGGCAAATAAAATCTAAGATTCCCACAATACCATGCAAAATTCTGCTTCTAAGAAAATAACTGGAAGTCAAAAATTTACATAATCTGTGTTCCAGATCCTCCTGACCAAATATTAAAAATATTTTCATTACTTTCTTTGGCATCAGGCAGCAGGTTTTAATCTCCAAAGCAAGACCAAGGTAGAGAAATTTTAAATAGTAAGTATTACACAATTCACGTCTAAACTGTACTCAGAGATTAAGACATTCTACAGCTGTCTGACTTGACAAGAAAAAGATCACTTTAGAGAACTTAACTTTCTGCTTTTAATGAGCTGTCAAAAAAAAAAAAAAAAAAGTTGCCCCACAGAACAGCCTTATCTTACTCTCACTCCTGTATTCGGCCAAGTCACTGCTCCCTGACAAACAGCTTCTTACAGTACAGCAGAACCAGGACAGGTTAATATTGATTTTCTAAGTATGTGAAATGAACACAATACAAGCTACGACTTGCAAAGGTATAGAAAATGTGGCAGGTAAGGCATGCGTAAGTATTGGAATCAGCATCTTCTTGAAAACAGACTTCATACAGGATAGAACACAACAGGTCTCTCAATAAGAGCATCAAAATAACTACTTAAATTAGAGCATATAACAACCATTGTATTCTCTTGCAAGTAAATTCTGCTACGAGCAGTTTTAACCGTGCGCAACATCCAGGAGTATTTCATATAGCAAAACACAACACTGTTCCATATTATCTGAGAAAACACCAGCTCAGCACTGCTACACTTGGTAGAAAAGTTGCAGCTGATGATAAAAACGTCTTTTACTCCAAACAATGTACTAAGTCTTCTAAACCAAGAACGTAAAAACAAGCTGAAAGTGTTAGTATAATGGTACTTAGATCAGATATACACAATAACTTCACTTAGTAGTTCTGAGACATATGAAATAGGAAGTTAACTGGCATACTTAAAAAAATAAAGTGGATGCAGTTACCATGATTCATGAATTGCATAAATGCAGTCATAAGTGAATTCATTTAATGACTGGCCTGACAGCAACCATTAGCCCCATTTCTTAGGTCCGCAATGGAGAAATTACCTAAGAACACGTATCAAACAGCAGTGTTTTTTGTATTAGATTTCCTCCTCTCCAAGGAATCCTCAGTATCTGCAGCAACATTCTTTTTCATACCTTCCTATAGGACTGCAAAAACTACTATTTAATTAGAATGCCAATTATTTTTCAGATTGATAGCTAATAGTTGCGTACAGACTACATATTTAATTCACTAATTCCAAATTTAAGCAGATTTCACACTTCTGTTTTTGAAAACATGAACATAAGTATTATGAGCTATAACAAGTGCAAGCATATATTTTAATTTCCAGAAGAGAAACAAACAGCATGCTAGTAAAATATTCTGATCTTGCACAATTCAGTTCTATTAAACCTATTCATAATAACATCTTGTTTTCTTGTATAATTTGGAACGTGAAACAAACATATCTATTAACATGCTCTTACTTCCGCTGGTTAGCACGATAAATATCTAGATGCGTAAGTGGTGTTTTTCTGTGACTGAAGACTGCATGTTTAAGTGCATTGACTGCGGCCTAGAATATGAGAGCTGCTCACCGCTTGATTTTAAGCAATTACTTTTCCATCAACAATTCCATCCAATTTTTCCCGTAAGCCTGCCTATGGTAAGGGTCACAGCCACGCTACGTAAAGTTATCTCGAGATTACTGTTCAGCAACAAAATACCCTACTATCTGCATTTCCACTGAATATCCACCAATGACTGAGAAATCCAGGAGGAGAAAGATGGATCAACTAAAAGAACAAAATACACAAGGGCAGAGCTAGACCTCTAACAGGCCTCAGAATTAAAATGTGAAACCCTTAACTGTGAAAAAATTTCGATATTTTAAGTATTTTAGGAAGACTAAAGATTCGAATATACCGTCTTTAATTTAGCACATGGCTTGAACCGTTTTGCCATGTTGCTTGATGTGGGCGGCCATGACACCTCGAGGAGCCGCTTCGGCCTTGTTTACTGGTGGCATTACACGAGTAAGCACAACTCGGTCTTCTCTGTTCCCACACAGAAACGGTTTGGTTTCCAACGAACGAGTGCGTCCATACAGTAGAGAAATTATGCCCTGGTGCCCACCAGTGCAGGAACACCACCAGCAGTTTCCCCTCGTTGCTTCCACAACCCATGTGTTGCGACGCCCCATGCCTGCCTGGCCCTTGCCGGCGGCGCACAGCACCACCCAGGGCACGCCACCGCATTTCCGGCAGGGAGTCGAGGCGCCGGGCGCGCCTGTGTCCCACCCAAACACGCGCCACCGCCTCGCCTCGCCCTTGCGCGTCGCGCCCAGGCAGGCGCCCGGTGCTGCCCGGTGCGCGCCCCCGCCGGACCCACCTGTGCCCGCGCCGCCAC
>VYZQ01017756.1:12393-32858 GCA_013400655.1 Mystacornis crossleyi
CAAAAACTCTCTAACACTCAAGAGTTTCTTGTTCAGGAGATTCCCCAAACGAGCAAACATGCAGCACTTCTCTATGGCATATGTGTATGCTTGGATTTCCACCCTCCTGGAGATGGGACAACTGCATGGTATGCAAAATCTTTGCCTGGAAACCATAACATTATTCTATTATTAAATATTATTAATATNGGAAGCTGCAGCATCCTCAGGAGGTGAGTGCGTGCCTGTGGACACCTCGGCAAAGGGGGCACCTTGCAGAGATGCCAAGGAGCCCATTTTCTCCCCTGCTGTGAGAAAAGAGAGTTTTCACACCGTTTTCCAACATGGTAAAAAAAAGGTCACGTTTGATTAACCATGACTTCACAGTTACTAGCAACAGAGAACTCTTAAGATAACTGGAGGAGGTATAGAAGGAAAGCTAGAGAATAACAAATTAAAAAACCTTTAAAAAAAACTCCTATGAGCTGGGACTAAATGGCAAGTCCCTAATTCCACTCAAGTTATTCAGTGTTGGATGCAGGGGGAGTTAAGAAGCCTGTCTGTCCTACTGGAAGGAAGCATTTGCTTAAGAGAAACCTATTATTTTTCATTCCCATTTGTACTGGGCTGTGCCCTGAATCCAAGTCAGGGACCAGTTCTCAGAAAAGAATTAGAAAGCAGAGCCAATAACTAAGTGCCAGATTAATTCTACCAGCTCTGTAAGCATTCCACCAGCTATAGCTGGATGAAAACTGCCAGCACACCAGGAGGACCTTGCAGCATCCAAGCCAGTGGAGATACCAGGCCCACGGGAACCAAATACAATAAAACAGGGTGTGTTATTAAACAAGACTTAGAATTAGGCTGAGCTCAGACTGTGGGAACCAGGGCTGCAATGAGAGGACAGTGATCAAGACAGCTGTGTGCCCTCTGAAAGGGCTTCAGTTTGACCTCACCATTTTCACAGGATGCTTGAAGATCAGTAAGACCGACAAATCCAACAGAGATAAAGAGTAAAACAAGTCTCCCTAGCTCAGATTCAGGACAGTCTCTACAATTGTCCATTTATGGTTTTTTTGTTTGTAGACCCCCATCAGACAAAACTCTAAGGTCCCTAATTCTGATTTTAGGCTCTTAATTCAGAACTATTTTCTGGAAATTACAGGTCTAAACATTCTGATAATTTTGACTTGTGGTACACAAAGTTGCTTAAAAAAACCCTGGTTTGTTTTCTCCAATGGAAAATTAACTTCAGCTAATAATCCTATTATTAGGGTGGGGGCTGGGGGTTTTTTGTTGTTGTTGTTCTTGTTGTTTTGGTGCTTGGGGTTTTTTTTTCCCTAAAACCTAGTTGCCTCTGATGGAAGATTTTGTTCTTCCAGAATTTGTTCTCACTCAGAACCAAAATATCCCACATTCTGTAACCACATACAGAACAGCAAAGCTGAGCACTGCAGTTTCCAACCTCCTGGTCCTGTGTTACCCACAGACACGAGGGAAGCCTGGCAAAAAGAGATCTCAAATCTGGCCCGTCCCCTAAAGCACTTCAACTTGCATTTCCTATCTTCACACGTGGCCAATTCCCAAATGGTCAGAGGGGTCACACAAAGGAAACTGAGTACTAAAATAAGTTTCCCGTCTAACATAGCTCTGCACCTTGTGAAAACACATTCCCCAGACAGACTAGTCACAGCAGAGGGAACAATGCCTTGTTAAATGTTTTAAAAGCATATCAACTTCCAAGGTTCCCAGTGGGAAACTGTGTCTAAACCTTTAATATTATGCCATGTGTTGCCATAATTCACTGCTGATTTTTGTCTGCAAAATTTTTCAGAAAATCTCATGGGCATGAACATGTGTAAATTATTTTTAAATACAGGATGTGCCTGGGTTGATCCTAGCTGAGGGGTTCCTCAGCAGTGGCCTAGACACACAGAGCCAAGGGCTGCTGGGAGAGGGTAGCAAGTGGGCAGGTAACCTCAAAGTACATTTCACACCAGGGAATTTCAAAGAAAGATGGGGCCTTCTCCTCAGGGAGATGGACTTTCACTCCCTTTCGTGTGCAACTGCTGGTGAGCAAAGAAATAAATAATGCACCCAGTGGAAGATGCTCATCTTCTGAGCTACCCTACTCAGCTGTGGCCACATGTTCTCAGTGTCCTGGGAGCTGCTGAGACCCGTGAAGCCCTGCAGACTGCAGGGCATGCCTAGGAAAGAGCAGAGATAGCTAAAGGGCAGGTCCACAAGGACCAATCCACATACCCCTGTAGTCCAGCCCCTGTACTCTGTCACACATATTCTACCTCTGCCAGTGCTCTCCATCTGCATCTTTATCTCCACTCAACTTTCTTACTGAAATTCCCTTTCTAAATCCAAAAAATCTGTGTCCCTTGGTAGCCATATGAATACCCCTCTTCACAGGCTTGGAAAAGTTCTGCTGCCACTATCACATTGCAGCAAACTGCTTCTCTCTTCAATCCAGGACCCCATTCAAAGAGGGCTTCTTGCTACCTTTCCTTGCAGGCTTTCTGCTGCCTCAGCCAGGACCTCTTTTCTCATGGCCATCTCTGAATGCAAGATAGGAGAAAAAGACATATTTTTTTATTCATCTAAACAACAAACACAAGAAAAAAATTATACTATCTGCTTGACACTGGGCTATTTCGTGTTGTAACTGTCAACTTAAGTTTAGTCTTATTTTCAATTTTAACTTGATATTCTGCCTAGTTCTCATATTTAGAAGCCAACTAGCAAACACTGGACAAAAAAAGCTATAAGCTTTACAGCTCTGGCATAAATGGCTAACATTTGGGGAGTAAAAGATCTCCTGTAGTTATTAAAATTAATTTCCTTTTTCTTCTTTTCTCTCTTGGTTTCTCTCTCCACATTCTCTCTCTATATTTCCTTCTAGATCTCCCTCTTAATTCCCCTTCTCATCTTTTTAATTTTTGTTCTGGATTTTAATTTTTCTGAAGCTAATAAAATCAGGGACTTGCAAGTATTTTCCTTTATTAAGGTCACACAATTGTTTGCACTGGACTACCGCTGTAAAATGAGACAAATTCTGTTCATCTGACACCAGCAGCAGGAAGTAGCAGATAAGAACGTGCACAACTGGAGCCTGGGACCCTCCCAGGTGGGCTGTGCACACCCGTCCTTGGCCACCACCTGCCATCTGTTCCGCCTAGGATACCTGCACCATTTAATGCAGGGTTGTGTGATAACTTGAAGTCCCCCAAAACACCAGGCTATGGAGCCTAATCCACAGTTTATTTTTATTTTACCTATCTTTCTAGGCAGTGTTTTCTTGTTCCAGACCAGTTCAGTGACATTCAGTGACATCACCTGCATCCTCTTAAGGTTGTCATTTCAGCTGCTCTGTTTTCCATGTGAATTTCTACTTAAAACTCTGCTCCTGACCTTCAAGACTTCCATAAAATTGCACGAGAAACTGGCCAGTGACCCAAGCTCTCACAGAAATTACTTTCTTAAATAAATTTAGCAGAATGTGATGCCTGTAAACTCTCCAAAGATTCAAAGAAAGAAAGAACCTCATTTTTACAAAAATAAGGCGTACTGGGTAGATCAAGGAATCTGTTCATCAGTCCCGTTCATGAGTAATGAGGTGAGTATTAACAGCAGAGGCTTCAGGGACATTTTATGTTTGAATGCTGGTGGAAGACTAACTCTTCTCTCTTTCTGGAGTAATGAATTTTTAATTCAAAATGTAACTGCTCATACTGGGAGACTTAATAGCTTGGTACAGTGAATATTCACCTGGGATATGTATATCATGGGGTTTAGTTCCTTCCCTAAACAAGGAAAAATATTATAATGTGGTAAAGCCAGAAGTTCAGTCTGGGCCTTTACTGTCCCAAAAGAGGACTCCAAACACTAGCATAGCATTTGCAAGGCTTCACGACCTCTGAAAAACAAGCAAAACAGAAATTCACAGACCATTCTGTATTTGATTAGTCTTTGGTGGTTAGAAGATGAGCAGAATTGCAGAAAAAGAATATAAAGTTATTTAAAACAATTGTTTTACAAACTCAGAATTTTACTGTTATAGCTACAAACATTTTAATTAAAAATGCTGGCAATTCCTGCCAATTCCCAGCTACAACTGCAGTCAGGCATTAGCAACAGCTGGGGCCAGTAGGCATTTCACAGGCCATTTTCAGATGTGCCTCACCTGCCTGCATGGAGCATCACCAGCCTACCTAGCCAGCAGAGACTGCTGTCCTTGGACATTCCTCCAAAAGCAATTGAACGGTGCAAGTCTCATTCTGCATCAGACCAAAACCAAATGTCAAAAAAAAAAAAAAGGCAGACAAGAAGAAAGGTTCTCTGCTGTACAACTGCAGCTGAAATACCCTCTCCTATGTAGCAATGCTGAATTTTATTCCAGGAGGTCCCAAAAAATTGATAAGTGAAAACATAAAATGGACAGAGAAAACTATATAAGAAATCACCCAATAAAGCAGAGCCATAAGGGGTCAATCACTATTACTCTTTCTATAATTGTGATCACAATAATAAACAACAATGAAGTACTGAACCATTAAATGAATCAGCAAAATTTGTGAAGTCCACTTTTACTGACACACTTAATTTCCTTGTAACTTTTCTATATTAATGTCAAGGATGAAAAAATAAAAAGTTTAGTAGGTCTGAATACAGAGCTGAAGTTTCTTCCCTCCAGCTCAAGAGAGGAAAAATGAGATAGGCTGATCTCTGCCCGGCTCAGCTGTGCCATGTTAATGGTTAGGTACACGTGTGCAAATGCCTGTACTGTCAAAACTGCCACCCCTGCTCTGCCAAACCTACCAAGAGCTCCACTTCCTACAAATAATGACTGCACACAGTCTGGAAGAGCACGAGCACTTGTGCTTCACCATGCACTCTAGGCTGTTTCTGTGCATTTGAGATATTTCTGGTTTAAAGAGCTTTAGTCGACAGGTCTAGACCAGTAGAACAACTTTTTACTGCCTCGTTTCATGTGACAAATAATCAATAATGAATTCTCAGTGTGAAAATTCTGTGGTCAGTTTTTGGGTTACAGCTCTTTCTTCTGAGATGCCTCAAAATACTGCTAATTTAAACAATGGTAGAAATCCTGAGAATTTTACAAATTATCTGGAAGCAGAGAAAAAATAATAAATAATAAAATACTTACAGAGTAAGTAACCAGTGTGCTAATGCAATTTCAGACACAGTTTAGAAAATAATTTAAGAATCTCACTGTAGCATAAAACCTAAACTCTGCAGCAGGGGGACATAGAGAAAAGACATAAACCCCCTCTGCAGAAACAATATCCAGCAGAAATCCACATTTACAAACCGACTTACAGGCAGTCGCACAAGGGAGCTGGGATTCACATCTCCCAGTACATTTCTGTTCAGCTGAGGCTTTCTCACAGACATCAGCTCCTCCGCAACTGGCTTTGAAGTCCTGTGCACACCTGCATAGATTACAAAGAAGGGAAGGCAGGTCCCTCCACACCCAAACTGTAAATTAACAATGCAACATGTCAAGTTAAGATATGCCCTCCGGCACCTTGTTTTAAAGTCAGACCAGTGGCTGACAATCTCCTGATACACTTAACCCTTTCCCTGGAATTCACACCCAGTTTTCAGTCTCCTGAAAGAAGAAATAAATTTATAGGAGTAACCGTGTGGGTGGTTTTTTTTGATGTATCAATTCAAAACTGGGCCATCTGTTTTAATCCAAAACAGGAACTGAATTTTTTCTGCACAAAACAAAAGAAGGTTACCACTGTACTGATTTAACTTTCGCAGAGTGCTTTGTACAACTAGCTTTGGCTTGTCAATATGTCACAGGCTGAAGAGAGCCAGGCTTTGCCTTTCCATTTTGTCTCTTACTCCATTGAATCCCCTTCTATGGATAAGTCATGGCAATTACTGACCTTTATTTTGCCAAAACCCTTCAGGAGGTTCTGCTCTTCCACCAGAGAAGTGTGTCACCAGTAACTACAGCTTTAAATAGGACTTTTAACTGAAGCAAGAACAAGTATAGTCACTCAAACTGCGAGACTTCCCAGTCTTACTGTACTCTTTTTCCTTATTTCCTCCACTTTGTCATGGTGGCTCACACTCATCGTGTCCCATCACTTCAGACCTAATTGGAGGTGACAACTAATTCCTGTCCCATCTGTAATGTTAGCCTTCTCCTGACCTAACCTCTCTTGACTCTATCCCATCTCACAGATCCTACAGCTGTGGGGAACAAGCATGTGGGAATAAAGGACCCTGCTGACCTCCTTGATGTGATTTCTGCAGGGGAGAGCCCAGTGCCTGCTGCGCCCCCATGCTCCAGCACTACCTTTATTTGACAAGTTTGCACACAAGCAGCCATACAGGCACAGAGTTGAGGTACTGAAGGCTGCTGGGGCTGGGCAAGGGATCCTCTCACCTCGCTTTAGCCACCAGCACAAGGCCAAGCACGCGCCCGCTGACAGAAAGGCACAGGGCACCACCGACCTGGTGCAGCCATCTCCACGTCTCTCACCTGCGCTTCCAGCGAAATCGTGCGGCCCACTCTGCTCTGTGGTGCTCCCTGGTGGCATCCCAGCACCCTCTACCCTGAAGGTGAGAGGCTGGAGGCATTTAGGTTGGGCTGCTATTTTATAGTGTGGGCCTGGTAGTCCAAACCATCATTGTCCCAGAGGTTGTAACACCGAAGAGTAGCACTGAGCCAGAGAGGGACCAAACAGCTCTTCATCCCCTGAAGCACCAGAAGTCAGTGATGATTTCTGCACCTAGGTGCTGGTCCTTACAGCAAGACCTAACATACTCCTGACCAGTGATAAGGAGGATCATCCAGGTACCCAGCTGTACTAATTTGCCTCCTGCCAATGACATATGATTCAACTGCCAGATGCTAGAAGGCTCTTCATTTGAGACAAGTGCAGATATAAGCCAAGAACTGCATCCTATATGGTAATATATGTCTTAATTGAAATTTCCATATTTGGATATTCTTTGACTGTTTGGTTTGGGGGGAAAAATAAATAAAAGAATGGACTTTATTTTATGTGCCTTTTTCTGTCTCTCACACACATCTTCTACCTTTTCACATGCCTACAGGGAAGGGATTCAACCGTGTTTTCCAGAAAGTAGGAACAATCTAATAGAATTCAAAAAGCTGATTTTCCGAGGTTTCCGCTCTCAGTTGAAAACAACTCTAGTGCTAATCAACATTGTTTCTTCATGTGTCTGTTTTGGGTGGTTTAGTTGAAGTGTCTAACTCCAAGCACTTTGGTACATATCCTTATCTGCATCAACAGGATTTAAATATACTAGGAGACAAGAAAGAAGGAAGAAAAAAAAGATTAGAGAATGGCAACCACCAACAGTATTAAAGAATGTGAAGAGACAGAAATAGGACCCAGTTTCTTCAGTTGAAAGCTGAACTGTCTCTTTCATTCAAAGATAACCACACAACAAGAGCAAACCATCAGATTGCCCAAGAGTGTATGAAATGAAATAAGGAAAAACAGAGCTGATTAATAGGAGGGATGTAAAGAAGGACCATTGCAAAGCAATGGTGGTGTCTTCATTGCTTTTAAGAGAATCTTGAATTCCAGGATGCTTCTCCATTCAGGGAACTCTGAATTCAGGTGTAGATTTTTTGTTTGATTGTTTTTTCTCCTACAGTTATGCAGCCAAGCTAACAGGAGTAGTCAAGACTGTAAGACACTCCGGTGTACCCTAGAATGTTATCAGTGTTGGGGAGCAGATTATGTAGGGAAATGTGATCAGAATTTTTCAAAATAGGAGACAAGTGAGCAGCCTCCTAGACTCATATCTTAGGTGATATTCCAGGCACTCTCTGTCTCCTGTCTCCTATTAAAAAAAAAAAAATCAGTTTCCATTTATAAAATGTACACAAAGAATGCAAAGGAGAATGCACAACACAAACACCCCACCACCCCTAGGAAAATCACAAATAACAAGAGACTAACAAGGTCCCATGCCCAGAGTGTGAGATCAAAAGGCAAAGGGCCCAGATAGGGAACTTTTGGTATCTAGAAGAAAAGTCAGCAAGCCAGTGACTTGTTGCTTGTTCCCTAATAAATTTCTGAAGACTCAGACAACAAAGTATCCCCAAATCTTCCTCTAAGGGGCCTGGATGTGGAATGGCATTCCAGATGGTTCCAGTGGATTGAAGCTATCAGTTGTCCTTCATGGGATGTTTAAGTGGATTTTAAGGGTTTTAATGAGCACACCTTAAACTCAACAACAGATTAAAAAGGGTGTGCACATTAGATTCAAAATAAAATGTAAGACGGATGGATGGATATGAAGAATAGAACAGAATTAAAGCAATCAGCAGTGCCCAAATGCTCTTCCTGGTCAAATAATTACTTTTAGAAAACATGGGAAATAATGCCAGCACTTGACTGTAGCCACTTTATTTTTGCTGCTTTCTGCTCTGCTTTTCACTTTTATCCCAAGACCCCTCTATCATCAGCATCTTAAGAATCTGAACTTCTCAGTTCCCTCAATGAGAGAATAGAGTGCATTAACCATAATAAGCAGAACAGTGAAATGACTGCCATGATACTGATTTTCTTATGTTAGTAACATAGAGAATGCAACCCACACATAAAAATGGATTACGTTCATTTCAAAGGAAAGGGCAACTAGATGTAATATCAAAAGTGACTGAAAATAGCACTAGGGAGTGTCTCGCTTATTGTAATTCACTGAAATCACACCACTTTGGCTTAGCTGGAGGAGAAACAAAGACCCTCTGAAAGTATTACGGAATTTGAACTTTTGGGAGGAGCAGCAATCAGTTCTCCCCTGAGCTACTCTTAAGGACAGAGTACCTATACACTCAGTAGAGAGGTACCTCGTTAATTCTGTGAAATATTGATATATAAACTGAGCAAAGTGTAATTACTCTTCCTTGAAGGCCATTGCAAGTAAAGGCTTGGAGTTCCCAATGCCAGGAGTTCCCTTCAAATATGTCATGAATCTAATTGACCTGTGATCTCAGAGGTACAAAACCAATACATTTTTATAAAACCATGGTTCAGAGGAAGAGATGCTACCCTGACTGTTTCAGGTCCACCAGGCTCCTAAACCTCCTTACTTCCATTTTCACTCCTCAATCAAATTTCCACCCCTTCTCACACTTCCAGATATAAACTCCAGTGTTTTAAAAACTTTTCCTAATACACAGACCCTGAAAAACCAGTTGGTAGATGCCCTCCTTGTCCTACAAACATCTCTATACTGTGTTTTAGTCACTGGTCAAATCTCATTCAGCTGCCTCCAGAAAACTAATTTCTGCCACCATTCTGACACTCAGTAGCTTAGCAGTGGGCACCCACATCCCTTCCTTCACATTTGAACAGAATTACCCTGCTGATCTTCTCTGAGCCTGTCTGACCCTGTAGCCAGGGGTTGCTGTAGAGTTAATATTGCAGGGTCTGGTATTGCTCATCCGTACTGCAGAGGTGCCTGGGTGCCCTGGCAAAGATCAGGACTTACTGGGCCAAGGACTGTACAAACAGTAAGGAACAGTGCCTGCCTGCAAAGCCTGAAATCTAAACACACAGTGCAAACGAAGGTAGAGCTCCCTTTTCCCTCTGACAGGTGGGAGGGGGTGCCACCTCCCTCTGACCACCCCTCCCCCTTCCATCCAGCACTGAGGATGAGGTTCTGCTCCATGGGGCTTTCCTGCAAGAACCCCCATCTCCTCTGGCAAGGAGAAATCCCACATTCCTTGGGGATCTCCCTTGACACACCTGTGAGTTTCTTGCTGCACAGCTTCCATACTTACGAAGGGCTGATCCCTGTCCACAGCCCCAACCAAACCATTGCAGCCCACGTACACCTATGCACCAGTGTACACACACAGAAGCATGGCATTCTGCCTAGCCATAGAAAAGCTCAGGACTGCCCATTTGGGCAGCAACATTTCCTCACACGCTACACCCCAGCCTGAAACTGCGTCTGCACCCAGGTCCCCTGGCACCTGCTTCTCAAGGGCATGCAGGGTGGCTTTTTCTCTCACTGAAATATGATCAGATTCACACTCAGAGTTGTGTGACACGGCGCACACCCTTGAATTCACCCATGTTATATTTAACACTGGAAGCAGTCCAGTTTCCTCAGGCCCACAAGTAGGATGCAGCAGTGAGTGTTGGTTGTGGTCATGGCACCACACTACATGAGGTCACCACCCAAGCCTGGTCTCACAAGTGACTCCCTCTTCAAGGCCGAATCAACTCTCCATGTCTATCTGCTTCCCACCTAACTCTGGCCACTCCTATAATGGCAGACAGCCTTTAAATTAGTCCAGCAAATTCAAGAAAAAAAAAAAGTAGGGATAGATATGAAGTGACTGATGAAGAAAACCAGAAGAGCATTTACCTCTGGATCCTTGGTGGTACTCCTGAGTCATGAGAGCATGCTCACATCAGTTGCTCTGAAGACAAGAGAAAGCAAACATTAAATTGACAAATAATTAAGGTTAGCCAAGCATAACTTTAGAATTTATTTCCAGAGGATAAAACCATGATTGCTGGCAAGTTGAGATGTCCTTAAGGATACAAAACCTACATTAATTTAACACTCAGACTACTATAACACTTTCTTTGGGATTTCCCAGATGGAAATATGTGTGAATGAGCTCTGTAGACCATGTGTTACAGACCCAACATTTCAGGAAGTGTTCAGACTGACTGCACATTCTCTGCACAAAAGATCTGTGGATGTTCAAGCTCTAGAACACATTTGGCTTAGCATGCATGCTCAATTCTGTTGAATAACCTGAATGAGTAGGGCAAATCTAGAATCCAGGACACTTCAGACTTATCATACTAGAGATTCACACAGGCAGAACAACACTATCTGAAATCCACAGGACTTTCAGGCTGGCTGTGCACATACTGGCTAGCTAATCTTTGCATGAGCTGTAGAAACAGTGCAGGTTTCCAGATCGGTCAGCACAGGGAAGGATCTATCACACAGTCACTAAGCAGGGCATCCCACTGGCTGGAAACCCTGGGCCAGAGTAAAAACCCTGAGGCTCTGTATAGGAGGATGTCTGCAAGGAAAATGGGGCATTCTCAGGGCCACTCAGATCTGTGAGGGCTCTGTTTTAGCCCCATGGCAACAACAAGGGCTTGCTCCTGTCCACTTCGCCTCTGACATACAGATGCTTTTTTCTTCAGACAGCCTGTGCCTGATATCAGTATCCAGAAGGTTGTGCTTGTTTGTACTAGCCCAGATGAGGAGCCCATGCAATGCTAATTAAATGCTGTATGTACCTGTTAAACCATTTTACAGACACTTGTGTGCCTTTATAATTTAAAGGCACAAGTGCAGTGAGGTAAATATAAATATAAATGAGGTCTGGCTTAGTGTCACAGCATCTATAAAGGACACAAGAGAGTCAAACCGGGGAGCTCTTTTGTTCTCTTCATTACTGCAGAGGAGGCAGGCAAAGAGAGGGCTGGTGCTGCCTGCTGACGGGAAACAGGGTTTTGTTAGCACAGCCAGAGGCACTGCCCTAAAGGAGTGTATCTGCCAGGAACAGGGTGTAGCAGAAGCCTCTCCCTGCCAAACCCCAGCCAGCAGGTTGGGATTGGCACTGAAGGGAATGCCAACAGCAGTCCTGGAGGGAGGGAAAGGCTGCACACAAGCTCTCCCATCCCAAATCCCTGGGGCCAGCTTCCCACCCAGCATCACTGCCTGCTACGCAGAGGATAAACCCAAGAAGAAATGTGCATGAAGGGAAAATCAAGAAAAGGCAGGAAATGTCTGGGGAAGTAAAGATCATTGTGACTACGGCCAAGTTCCCAGAGCTATGCAGTTTCCTAGGAGGTAACACATTTGATATCATAGCTTCAATTCATGAACAAATAAAGTAGTATTATTTTGCCCACTGCATTCAGTTATGATACTTAATGAAGGCAAAAGATTGGCCGAATTTTTAAAAGGACCTGAAACTGCCTCGAACAATGAGGGATCCAAAATTGCCTTCTTGTACACTCACCTCATGTCACAAGACATCGATGATGGAGACAACAAAGGACTTTTTCCAAAAGGTTGGTATTCTTGTGTGTCCATTCTTCCAAATTCTTCTATCTTCCTACATTAATATTAGTCATATCTGAAAACTAACACCAGAAACTGAACCAAAAATTATATTTCTTCTCTATTAGTCTGGATGCTGATCTGAGGGGGTGAAGGGGCTGATGCAAATTAACAGAAGCCTGAGATTTTTAACGCTACTGACTTTCATGAAGATATTCCTGATTTGCACATACAGTGTGCTTGGTCACCTCTTGGCAAAGTTTGGTTTCACAGACACCACCTTGCCACCGCTGACAGTAACTGGTGATGCTGAGGACAGTCCCTACAGTGGAGTAGATGCCTGCTGGAGCAAATTACTGGTTCCCCCTTCAGATGGTCATTCCCAATCATCAGGAAAAAGTCATTTTGGGGAAAGATAAAATTTCAGCTTCTAAACTGGTGCATTTATAAATCTGAATGAATTTATGCAAAAGGAAGAGGTCTCTGGAAATCCAGAAAGTGCAGTGCCAGACTGAGGAGTCAGCTCACCGCCTTTTACCATTGCAGGCAGGCATGGTACAGGAGGCGTTTCACAAACCAGACATGGCTATGGAAAGACCCACACTTCTCCCAGTGCTTTGCTGGATGAGCAAGTCTTATGTTAAGTGCCACAGAATGTGGCTCACCCACTGGAGAAGCCATGCTTCTCTTCCCTCCCTGCTTTCCTTCAGGCCAGAGATACCTCCAGGGATTAGATCATCCCTTGGTGTCAGGCTTCGTGCTGTGCTCAGTTGCCAGCCATGGGTGGGTGTGTTATTAGTCAGATTTACATGTCTAAAACATCATTTGTGCAACCACCCCAGGGCATGGCTATGAATGTGCTCAGGATGAAAATCTGAAAAAGAAGTTCAATAAGCAGAAAAACAGTGTCTGAGTTTATGCACCCCTACAAGCAGGTCAAGTCTACTGACAGCAAGTTAGCTACTATGATTTACCACCAGATTTACTACAGAATGAGTTTGCTTTTGAATGCTTCTTTAATTGCTTCATGTTGCCCTACTAGATGCAGTATGCACTTGGTATTTGTCTCTAAAAAGCAAAAAATGAAGCTGAAGAGTCCAACACAAGGGGCACACTTCCAGGGCACCCACAATAGGCATTAAATCAAGGGGACTTCATAGGCCATGACTATACAGAAGTTATTTATCTACCTAACTTGGGGCTTGTAGGCTGTGACTCTGTGTTCAAGGCACAGCTCTCTGTGGCACTAGGATGCTGCTGCCCACAGAGTAGTAAAATCACAAGGAACGCCAGACAGCAATGGTAAAATATGAACCCAAACTCAGAGGAATGTAACACATTACAAACAGTTGACATGGTATAAACTTGTTTTAAACATTTTCATAACAAAAAAAAAGAGGACTCTATTTTAAAGGATTCTACTCACGCTTTTAATTACCAACACAAATTAATGGCCACAGCCCAATACTGTTGGGGAAACAAGGCATGGGAGCATGGGACTAGTGCAAAACAATTTTGAGTCATATCAATACCACAGTACCAGAAGAGCAGGAATAAAACAGCCGAGTTGAAATAGTGCCCAAAATCTATCCTCTTAATGGGCTGCCTCTAGATCAGTTGTCCTGGGAGTAGCTGTGCTTTCCTCCCCCTATAGCACTGGCGAGGAATAAAAAGCCAGGGCTGCAGCTCTCGAGGGAAGAAAGGGAAATGTTGTGGAACCCAGAAAAAAGTACAGAACCAAGAAACTTTAACATGGCTTTTGAGGCATTGGGTTGGCAACGTCAGTTCAGATCTCTGGCTGTTTTGCTGCACCCATTTGCACACATTTCCTTCTCCTCAACCTGTATGCACTCTGCAGCCCAGGCCACCGTGATGAGCAGCTCACACACTGCCCATGCAAACACACCATCACCATCTTGTAATCCTACACCTGGTGCAGCCCAGTTTACCTGATGGCATCACTTCTCTTCATATTAAGTGTTGATTGTGAAACTCTCTCAAGACAGGAAAAACTAGGTAACGGGAAGAGCTCTTCTGTGGAGATTGCCACAGATGATTCTTGTTTTCATTGTTCAAGAAATCAGCATGACAACCAAAATGATGAAAACTTTCCCTGAGATGTCCTAAGCATGCCATAATTTTTCACAGCTAAGCTGTGCAAGGAATAATAAAACCAGACTTTATTTCAGTTTCCATTCACAAAAAGAATGGAACATGTACATAAAGAATCCAAAGCAGGACAAAGAACAACATGCCCCATCACCTCTGGGAAATCACAAGTAACAAGAGACAGATTTTTAAAAACTGTTTTGGAATAAATTGGTTGTGTAAGAAAAAAATTATTTAAAGCATTTCACAGGAGTGGTGGGCACACCTGCTAAATTATTCAGGTAAAATCAACAATCCCAAAGATAAATTAATGTTAAAATTCCTACAATTGCTACTAGAAAAATAAACACTTTCGGTCCACTCTTCATGCTTTAACAACTCTAATCATAACCTGGGGCTATCCCCTTAGGTCACTTCTGTCCTAGACATCAGCCATTATCTCTCAACACAGCAGCACAGTTCCAGCCCTGATTCCTCTCTTCTTTATTTCATCCATCAAAATATCGTCCTCTCCTTCCACCCTGGATTGCATTGGCAGGTGTAGAGCAGAGGGTGGCAACTTGCCTTCCCACCTGCAGAGACAGAATATTAATCCCTTCCTGTTCCATGGAAATGTGGGAGCTGCCTACCATGCTGCAAGCAAAATCTGAGTTTATTTTTAAAATAGTACTGTCTTGATTTTTTGGTGTTCCAGGTTTAGGAAAGGCCTTGATTTGATTATGTCTCACGCTGTGTTCCTTAATGACCTCAAATTACGAAGCTGTCATCCAGAAAAAGCACAGTGGTTGGTATCGCCATGTAGAATAATCTGCTCCAAAATGTTCTTAGACCTACATCCACATACATTCCTAAGACTAATTAATTAATTATACCAAATCAAAACTTTCTGGTAGCAAATATATGTTGTTAATTGAATAAAAATAAACTACTGAGAATAAAGCTATAACATTTGCATTTTGCTAATATTTTAAAAGCCTACATGTAGTACTAAATACAGAATTATTTGCGTGACAATTTTCCTATAAAGTACACTAAGATATTTTATTTACCTGGTTTCTGTTGGTTTAAAATAACAAAGCTCATTTTGTATTCATTTATAAAGTCCCTTTATGGACTCAATATATGGGCTAGTTTTTTCTCTGGTTTAGTAGTGTAAAATTTCTAGATTTACACAGCTAAATTAATGACAGTGTATAATTTAGGACTCTGATTATCTACAGATGGTTTGCACATCTAAATTGTAATTGGCCTCACCAATTCAATGCAATAACTTGTTGTTAAGCATCTGCATACAGGCTGTGACTTGTAAACTTGCACAGAGCAGATGATGGCCATTTTATTAAATCACTAAGAATTGACAGTATGGGATGGAGAGCTTTGATGTGATTTGTATTAAATGTCATTCTTGATAGGAGACAGTATTTTTATTTAGTAGAGTATTTTTCTTGTATCAATGTAAAGTACTAATACAAAACATAACAAACCAAAAAAGCTACGCCAGCAGAAGGGATATTGTTGAAACACATTTCTAATTCCTTGAAGAGTCATGTTTTATTGTTATTTAAGAGAATGTATTTATTGGTAGAATTAAAACTGTTTTGAAACCACACCTAGCAACAGTTGAAGGAATTAATTTGTTGAGTAAAAACTTTACTGACAATCAGTGCACAATTTCTCTAAATTTGCAATATGAAAAAGTTTGGCAGTAAAATGTAGCTAAGTTTACAAGTTAGATAGCTGAAGTTTGCTGCTCTTTATCCTTAGTTACGGCACTGACCTCAGGCAGCCCCAGAAAAATGTCAATGGAGAATTGCAGCCAACAAACTACTAAGGCTCCATCCTGTCCTGTGAATGTCCCATTGATTTCAGCAGTGTGGGACCCATCTGAAAAGCTTTGATGAAAAATAGTCATGTGCAGTTCCACTCTAGGGTTCCTCTTTTAATTATGCCATCCTCAAAAACTGTTAGTGCCAACAGCAGTGTACATGGGCCTAGGGTTTGCCCCAAGCTTCTTTTATCCAGCAAGGCTAAGGAAAGCCTTTCGCTCTGTTTCATGTGCTTTCCATGCATGAAATTTAGCTTATAAAACATACCTTTCACTATGGGATCCTAATGTTTTAAAAATTATAAACCACTGCAAACTTCCACCTAACAGAAGAGCTGCCGCTGACTTTAATAGGAGTAAGACTGGCACTTCATTAATGCAGTGCAGATGGCTTTTAATATCTTTCCAGGACAAAAGACAGCTCTATCAGCATATATGGGACATTACTGTCAGTTGTGTGTGAAGAGGCAAGTGGGTCTATTTCAAACTGTCCTTTGATGATTTATGATCCAGATGGATTTCAGAAATATCATTTCCTTAACGAGTACTGAGCCACCTTTTTGATATGTTTTCTCCTACTAATGACAAGTCTCCCATGAAGTTCATCATACTCTAGTAATGTTTCTCAAATTGTGGATTGTGCCTCCTTTGAAGACCAGAAAGCATTCAAAAGAGGCCATGTAACGTGAGTAAAAGCAGTTAGTCAGCTCAGTTCTTCCAGGCAAAGTGTTGTGTTTACCAGCTGCCAGCGTTCACACCAGCCCAGCAACTATGATTTTCTTCTCATTGCTTATAATTGGCTGGCAATAGTTTGGTCCCTTCAGCACATGGGCATGATTGTTTACACTTGCAAGCAGTAATTACCAGCAATTCTCATTCCCACATCCTAAAAGGACTGACCTGCTGTCAGTTCAGGAGGTTGTACAAAAGATGGATAAACCAGAGAAGGTTGCTTTTCAGAAATTATTGATGGATAATGCTCACAGGAGAACAGACAATAAAGCTCACAGGAGAACAGACAATAAACAGATTCCTAATTTTTAAAGAGGTCAATAATATGTGAGCTTGAAACTGCGGAACAGAGAGGGAAGAGGCAGAGCATTCATCTGGCCTCTACACCTGCAGAAAAACTTACTTTTTGAAAAACTCACTATATGAGTTAGGAAGGTGGAAAACTGACAGAAAAGAGAGAGTGAAACTGGAGCCTCAAAAAACACTCATCAAAATCAAGATGTTGAGAACAAAATTAGTCATGAGCCCAAAGAACACAAAAAGAAGGAAAAACACAATTGCCAAATCATCAACACCAAGAGCTGAATAACAGATGAGAGCGACTGGAGTTACACAACTACAAGCAACGTGAGAGTGTTACAGAACCCGGCATGATGAGTATGTTAAAGCGAATTGCCAGGATCTGCATAGACACCGGGAATAGGGGAGATGGCCGTGCACATCATGTAAGGTGCATCACTGCGCATGTGAAACGCTCACAGCTACAAAGCTTGGCAAAGATCTGCCCATTCGGTTTGTGTGTTCAGCCCAGCCGCTGCAGGCTCTTTGCAACCAAGCTGCTCTCTTTGCAGACCTGTTAAAGCTGTGTCTTCCTACAACTACTATCCAAGTTGCTGGAACTAGGGGAGAAAATTATTTTGAGAGGCTATGTATTAATGCTGTCACTTACAAAGTTCAAAACAAGTGAAGAGGTGGTCTGTTTTGCAGACTATCAAATCAAATCCACTAGCTAGATGACTACATCCATAATGAGCTATCTGTGGTGCCAGAGTACAAAAACGCATTCTCACGCACATCTTCTAGCTGAATGAAGCAGGCAGGATGTCATCTGTTGCCACTAAACAAATGCAAAAGTACAGGTAGTTTCCTAATTTGAAAATTGTTTGCCTCTGATATAAAATTAATCTATACTAGAACTAAATTGAAGATGCTTTGATGACAAAACTGTACTTTTGGCACAAGGGATTATATATCATGAGTTGCATTTAAAGACTGTGAAGTCCAAACCAGTAGTCTATTCAGCTTGTGATTCAAAAGGACAAATGTGTAAATGATTCTATTAAATTCTTGAGAAACCGTGGTAGATGTTCAATAAGCCACAGTTTCAAAATGCCAAGGGCAACCATTCCTTCCTGTAGGAAGGGAATATGAGGGCAGTATTATATTAACTGCTATGAAAGAAAAAGGAAGCTGATAATAATTATTACCAACTAGAAGATAGGGACTAATAGAGAAATAAAAGCACAATGACCGAAAAACAGTATGTTCTGAAGAAGAAAAATCTTCTATAATGGATAGATTCTACAGTGTCTCTACAACAGATCATGAGATGAGAATGGTAAAATTATCAGGAGCAGTATACAAAAGGCAGAAGTGTTAACTAAATCTTTCTATTCTGTGCTGGGAATCATCCCAGTCAGTATATAGTCATATAAGGTGATGAATGGCAAGGCCTTGAAGCTCTATCAGTCCCCCTGTTTGGCAGAACAACAGAATTCAAGTGCCAAACTTTCATACATATCTCAAAATCTTGTTAATTAATTCAAAGATTCAAATATTATGAATCTGTTGCGATCATCTATCCTGCCCTCCTACATAGCATAGTCCATAGGATTTGCATGAATGTCATCTTAAACTACAGAACATCTACAAGGAATACACGTACTTGTAAGAGTAGAACTATGAAACAGATGTTGGTTTGTGTCAAAGCTTGTTTTAATTCAGCTTCTGGCCATCAGAGTCTCCCACCTATCTGCACTGTGCACAGACTACAGCCAGGTCCCTCCTTTATCTTCTGTCAGTCAACTATGAACCTTATGAGGCACATTTTGCCATTTCTCAGGAGTTTCTACCCTTGCTAACGGAGTAGCATTCTTCATGTCCTGTGAATATCCAGACCAAACACTGAACACCAGTAACTGTTAAACCACTGCTAAGCACGAGACTAACAGCAGTGTCCGCATGAGGAAACTAAATGTGGGTGCCAGTACGGGCACACATTTGTTCACACTATGTCATGGTTAGTACCACAGCACGTTTTGGGACTATGTGAGCCAGCCCTCTGTCAGCCAATGCCTTAGCATGGTTTGAGGGGTAGCATGGGGCAAGTTGCTCAAGTATAGGTGAGGGCGCTTTGTGCAGGGGAATCCTGGTGTATGGACTGTTGTGCTATTCCAATTGTCCAGAAAGACAGAGAACTGAACCTGGCCCACTTTACTGATTAGCATATAGATTTTATAAATTTCTCTAATCAATTTCCTCATATTTTTAAGTTCAACGGTCACAGAAGTTTGTTTTTCAGTGACCCACACCACCAGCTCATGCTCAGACAATTATTCACCCTGTTTACCATGTCCCTCTGAACATCTCTTCCCCAGCCCAGATTTGTCCATGCCATCTGTATGACTTAAAATTTTTGTTGTCTCTCCAATGACTTCATATTCAACCATGTTGAAACAAGCAATCAAAGGTCACTTGAATTATAATACTTCTGCTTTGATATTTGTTAGTTTCTTCACCATTAATGTCCTCTGAAAATTTCGCTTGCACTAGTTCTGTGTATATATATACATATATATATTTGGAAAAGGTACTGAACATAACAGAGAGAAGAACATTTTCTCAAAAAAACTTTGGTATCATAAATCTGTTTAAGGAAGAGGAACTTTCACACTAAATAATAGATTGTGCAAGTTTCCACCTGTGAAATCATTGCAAACTCAGCTGAACAAGACCCCAAGCAACTTAATCTGCTGACACTAGTACTGCTTTGAGGAAGGGGCTGGACTACATGACCTACAGACGTACCTTCCAACCCAAATGATTCCGTGATGATTCTAAATTTGCATTCCAAGACCTATCAGCTGGCCAGCTTTCAACTGGTGTAACTCACGCCATGTTCATTTTATATTGCTTGGCATTCTTAACTGCTGTCTCATGTTAGGTCAAATTTGGTCATTTCCATCATGCTTATCAAACTAATTTGTCATTTCATTAAAAAAGGTAGCGAGTAAGATTTCCAGGATCAATTTACTTCCCATATAGTAATGATGACTAGCATTAATTGTGTTTTTCTCCTTTTGTTAATTTAGCCCTAATAAGCTCGTCGTTCTTTTACCCACGATTCGCAACAGGCCTTATTCTAGCTACCAAAAATTATTCTGGATTCCCAGCTCTTCCGGAGTTTCGGGAATCCCTGAACACGTGAACAATTAGCCACTCTTCAGAACGACTGCTAACCCGCTTGAATGCAGTTATCCCGGTGGCTTGTTTTTAATGTTTAACTTCTCCTCCGGTTCCTGACAGAACAGAACTGTTTCCCCGCAGCCTGAACGCCGCTGCAGCCACGCTCCCAAGTGAGGCGTTCACGGAGCCCGGCTGTGCCTCCGCGCCGGGGCAGCCGGGCCGGGCGGGGCCAGGCCGGGCCGAGCCGAGCCGGGCGGGGCCGGTCCTGCGGCCGCGGGCC
>VYZQ01017756.1:33151-62346 GCA_013400655.1 Mystacornis crossleyi
GGCCCGGCCCCGCTCCGCCCGGGCTCCCCCACCCGCGGCGGCGGCCGCAGCGCGGCTTCCTCCCCTGAGGAGCTTCAGGGAGGAAAACAGCGTAACTGGGAGACTTCCTGCTCTTTCTGTAGCTAAAACCCTTGTCAGTGAATAGTATGCGATTCAGAACGACTTAACACGACTTGGTGTTAACATGCATATCAAAAAGTCCCGTTTGTCATGCATAGCCCAAATCTTATCTTTTTTTCCTGGCCGATGCAATGCAAATGAATTCCAGGAATTCTGACGGTTTTTTCTTGCTTTCTCTGTTTTTGAGTCAACAAGACATTGGCTTTTGTTCACTGTCTCCACACACTTCCACACACTTTATATTTGTCAGTACCTATGGCACATCCAGAGCCAAACGCCAACATCCCTCTTTCCACCTACAACGTCTGCCAGTATAGGCAGCGGACTCACATTCCCAAAACATCACAAACTGACACACTGAAAAAGGAATACTGGTATTTCTGTCTTCAGCATTGCAGTAAAGAGAAGATAAATCTTTTGAGTATTTTTTCCCCTGCCAAACACCAGTTAGTTTTGAAAGAAAGCTTAGTAGCCAGCATTGCATTTTGGTAACTGACCTTAAAAATTACAATCATCATGCCAATTTCAAGGTTGTGAGAAAACTTGTAACGATGTCTCACTACCAGTTGCAAAATCTGCTTTGAATTTTTCACCGTCAATCCTATGGGCTTTCCTGTGGCAAACAGTTCTGCCTTTTGGTCTCCAGACAACCAGTATGCTTTGAATCCCAGTTATCACACAAAAAAATGAGCTGATTTTGCGTATCAAAAACGCATCATCTCATCATCTGTCACTTCCTGGAAGAGAAAATCTACCCAAACCAATCTTTCCACTCTGAATTTAGTTGTTTGGAGTACAAATACCATAGGCCATCCTCCACAACACTGCTCTTAGGATCTCCTGATCATGATGACAGATGTTAAGGAGGAAGCCATGGGGAGTTTTCTCTCTCCCCTGCTCTACATACCACCGGAAGTTAGGTGTCCTTAATACCAAGTTCCTTTTGCCTGAGATGTCTTTCACAAACAGTACTTAAAGACATATGATGAATCCACGGAGGATACACATCATTCACAGCTCCTGCAGCTATGGCTCGCTCAATAAATCATTGCTTTTGGCACTGGGACATCAATCCTCCCCTCCCTAAGAGACAGTGAGACGCCCTACCCTATATAGCCTATCTCCCATCTCATTAGGTTTATTTGCCATAGCAGAAATCTTTGGACTGAAATGTAGCCCTTTCGTTTGTTAGAGTTGATTCAGGATTGTCTTCAGCTGCAGAAATGCTGAAGTTTCATGAGAAATCTTGTATTTACGATATTTTGTGGAGAAATACTGAGTGGCTAACAGTAGCTCTGCTTCTGCCAAATAAAGGTATGTGGGACAACCAAGAGATTACAGGATGGACCTGGTAATCAGCCAACTTCAAGTGAGTAAGTGGCCATATACACTTATTATCCACAGCCCTATCCTGCAAGAACTTCAACATATCCAGAAGAGTCCACCAGGTCCTGTTGAAATCAGGTTATGTCAATAGTAATAATGGTGATATAAATGTGGAACAAAAAGGAAGACGCAAACCCTGCCCAAAGGCTTACAAAGGCACAATCCAGGCATGGGGATCTGCTTAGATGAGCACAGGAAAGCATCAAAGATAGAAATGGATCTCCAGAGAGAGAAGACAGCCAGATGGTCCTGTTTTACATGGGACCTGTGAGAACTTCTAGCAGTTCCCTCCACTTTCAGACACGTGTGTATGGCTTAGGCAAAATGCTAAGGGATAAATATATAATATCTAAGTTTCATTCTCACCCTTTGGCATGCGGGCACCCAAGTGTCTTTTACAAGTTCTTTATTTGCCCCATAAGGAGATCGAGACGCTTGTGCAGCATGGGTGCAAAGATGATGAACATGGCCTAGGAAATGCCACAAGGGGGATGACTAGTAAGTTAGACTTCTCCTAAAGCACCAATGCCTGAGTCCAGGCTGCAAACAGATTCCTTCTTCCAATCAGAGGCAAGCTAAACCAGGTCAGTGACTGTACACGGAAAGAGGAGGAGGAGGAGGATGAAGTGGCAGAGATGACACCCAGTAGCCCAGTGGCAAGGGAACTCACCCTGGAGGTGGAAGATTCAGGTTTGCATACCTTCTCTTCTGCCTGACTTAGAGCAGGGATTTAACTTCAGGTCTTCTGTCTCCTAAACAAGCAAGCCACCCAGAATCTCAGTGCCAATGGCACCGCTTTGCACAGAATTTTTAAATGTTCCTTTGACCAGAGAGAAAAAACCATATTGTCACACCCTGGTGTGAGATCATGCCCAGAAAGCACTGATCTGGGATGAACACTCCAGCCCTCATCCATTTAAGTACTTTATAGAAACTGAGAGAGCTGAGTCCCGCTGCAGAATATCCTCTAGTCTATTTTTACAAGAGAACTGGATTTAGACCCAGAGGAACATCAAGTGCCTCTCAAGCTAAGCAGATCTTTTGCAGGAGGTTCTGATGATCTCAGGAATATTGCTAGCATCAGGTTAGCCAGATACCAGCCTAAATATTAGTCTAGCCCTTAGTCTCTGGAGTTCAACTCCACTGTGGTACAGCAATATCACAAAGACAAGGCTCCAGCCCATATCCACCTCCTATCCATCTGACTTGCCTGCAGAAGTACCTTCAGGGCATATTCTAGGGCAGCCCAGCTGGTACTCGCAGGGATGAACTTTATGTGAACCCAAACGCATTGAAGTGCACTCAAGAGCACACTTATTCCCATGCAGTGCATTATGCTTATTCCCATGCAGTGCATGGCCCTGAGAAACCTCTGCCTGGCCTGTTTGTCTGTGAAAACGTATCCTGTGACCTTTATCAGGTGGACAAGAACACCTGGAGCGAGACAGAAATGTCTCTTGCCACAGGTGCAGATGGGACTCGTGAGCTGTCTGTGCTCAGGCCAACTACAAGTGAGAGTGGAGAACTCAGATGCTTTGCTGTCCGAGGACCACTGCTCCAGCCCATCCTGGAGCCCATGCCCTGGGGATGGAGTACTCACAGCCCTGCTGCCTCTGCTCCACTTGCAGTAGCTGTGATCATCCCCCCTACCCGCAGCACCGTGAGGATGAACACAGTGATGTGGGGCCACTGTGGCCAAAAAAACAGGGTATAGGCAGAAAAGCTGATCTGACAAAACAGAAATGGAAAAGTAGGAGCTCTTTTCTGGCAACACTTCTGAGAAGCACAGAATGGAAAACAGGGAGGAAGAAATGAACAATCATGTCATTGCCAAATCCTAGCACAGCACAGCAATGTCAGGTCCCAAAGAATCATGAGATCAGAAAGCAAAATTACTTTTTTTTCTTTGTATTTTTCATCTGATTTTTTTGAGTGTCTAGGGTTCATATACAATCATTTCCTTCATTAGAAGAATCAGGATAAGATTTTACCTTAGTCACTTATCTCCAGAAAAAGTGGTTGTAAACAAACATACCAAACAGAACAAGGATGCCAACTGAAATGCTGAATTTTAGCTAACAAAATTAAAATTCAAACGTATAGAATGGATAATTTGTGACATGGCTAATTGGTAACTTCCATAATCTGTTCTCCTGCTGTGAAACATAAGGTGATTCGTATTTCTGTGAACTGCAAGTCTGAAAGGAATGGAAAAAGAAACATTTGCGTATTTGCAAACATTGCATTGTCTTTTTTATCTATCAAGGTGCTAGTAAGAGAAATATGTTTGAAAAAATTCACCAAGTTTTTTGTCAGTGTGTAAGGCACACAGATGAGGATGTTGTGGGAAAATGCAATTGACATTCATCTTGTCTTCTTCAGCAACATCTGCCATATCCGTGCTGTTTTCATGTCCCTACATGTTAAAGTGTTGTGCTCCTGTTTGGGAGAAGGCCCCACAAATCACATAGCTGAAACACATACCTGAGAATTTTTATGAATGTGGCAATCCAAATGCAATTGACAGCTTACAGGAAGCAAAACAGAGTTTTGTGTCTGTATTTACAGTGTAGTGAACAGGTGAGTTTAATATCAGGCATCAAATTTATCCAAGTAATAAATCACACCAAAATAAATCAAAGTCTTACTGAGCTGGAAACAGCCTTTTTTCTAACTAATTCTTCTTTAACATGGAGTCTTTGTTCCCATTATGAAAATTCATATTTCTCAATTACTTACTTTATCAGTTTGCCAGTCATGTTCCACAGCAATATATCATCAGATACTTAATCCAGTTTAAAAAATCAAAAAGGATAGGTTTTTAATAATTAGTTACTGAAGTGTCAGCTCAAGTTCCTGCCATTTCAAACAAGATTCAGATCCAAACCCTTCTTTCTTTTTGTATGGTATCCAATACAGACATACTGCAGTATTCCCAAGGAAACATAAAAGTCTCTGCTCTATCTACAGGTGAAATCTTTGTGACTTCCTGAACTAAAGGATTGTGTGGGCAAGTGTTTTGGTCCCTTAAACATACTGAAATAACCAACTTCTCAAAGAGGCAGAAATTTTACTTTATTGTATTGCTACAAGTCTTCTGCAGCATGACTGCTAGGCAGTCTTCCCCCACAGAGAACTGAAGAGAGAGAGAACTAACAAAGAGAGATTTATGGATAAAGCACATAAAACCTTTCTGTACTGCAGTAAAGCTGAGGGCATGTTGCTGGCAGCATGGCTTTGCATGCCTGCGTGCATTTGCGGGGAAATGGAGATGCTTGTCTGGGGAGTCAGCGAGGAGCCACCCCCCAGCAGGACACCTCCCATAAGGGATCACTACCACCCTTGTGTCCCTGTCACCCTATGAGCAGCTCCCTCAGCCCTGCCCAGCCTGGAGCAAGGCAGAGCTCATACACACCTGCCTGCAGGGGAGCATAAGGCTGACGCCAGCAGCCACTCACCTCAGTCATCCACCAGTGCAGTGCCCCTTCTCCCTCACATCTGTTTTACCCAGCTTCAACATATGAAATTGTTATGCACCTGTAGTGCAAGCTTCTTGCAGCTTCCTCACCTGGGAGACAGTCTCTTCTGCTAGGAGGTGACATGCTGGTGGTGCCATCAGTCAGGCCAGCAGGGGAAACATCTAAAAGCTCATCTATATTCACACCAGCTCAAGTTCGCTTCCCTGCACCCACGTGTCCTCTCTGCCTGTGAGAAGTCTTTCAGCTGTAGAAAACCACTCCAGCTTGCATTTGCTTCAGTTCTTTCCCAGCTAGTGCCCTTCCTGAATGAACACAAACATGACTCAGCTTTTCCTTTGAAACAGAAGAAAGTTGGTTCTCTTCTCAGCTCCACTGAGGTGAGCTATGACAGAACATAGATCTGTCTTTCACTTTGTTTAGAAGACGTGAAGCCAGTAGCAGTTGTGGATTTAATTATATTTCAGCTGAAAGAGAATCTCAGTTATGTTTTTTATGTCTCTTCTGACCTAAGAAAGCCAACTTTAAAGAGGCAGAGCATTCTTTAACATCACTGATTGTGGTTAGGTCTGACTTAGGTCCTCATAAAAGAAATTACTACTTGTTGTCCAAAATGTTCATTTTGGCAGTTAAAAAATGTCTCTTTGATACAGATATATATATGTGTGTATATATATACACATGTATATTGAATAAATGTCATTGTATAATTGCATCATGAATTGTATAATTAATATTTGAATTTCATAATGAGACTGCATAATGAATGTCTTGGTACATAAATATATGTCATTATTCAAAATGTCTTTCATATACACACACCAACAGTAAAACTTCTCAGTAATCCTTAGTAAGTATAACCATGACGACATAAAAATATATATATTTATAAAGGCTGGAGCCTCCTAACTTATGTCTCTCCAAAGAAAACCAATTCTGATAGCCTTCATTTTTTTAAAAACATGATAATATTCATTATACCTGTTCTGGGGTATACATGTTTCCTATAAGCTATTGCTTAAGGATTCATATCTGTGCAATATCACTACCACCTTCACTTAGATAGCTCCTCTGCTCTATTTCCCTAGAACTATATAAAAGATGTTTTATTTGCTTAGTTTAAAACCAGCACCCCTCACTGCTTGATAAAATTTCCTCTTCTTGTGGGATTGATTTTTTTCTTATCACAGCTTGGTGATAGGCCTTTAAAAACACCCTGAAGCAGGAGAGGCAAGGAGGAGCTCCCACTGCAAGTGGCAATGGAATGAGTGGCACATTACCGTAATGAAGAGGGACATGTAGCTATTAGAAAAACAGGGTGGATAAACTCAGTGCAGCTCCCGGCTGCAGCAATGCCTCACCTGTGGCAGGTTTGGCTGACTGCGGGCAGCTGCATGCTCCCAGCCCCCCTGCACAAGGCAGGTCAGCATCTGTGCCAGCCTCTGATTTAGCACACCCTGGGGTTCTTGGTCCACCCTTGACCTCTTCAGCCGCCCTGGAGAACCAGTCTGGGCTCACAGGTACCACTTCACCACAGAGAGGCAGAACTTACATATTAAGTCCAGCAGGCAAAACTAGCTTCTGCTCAAACCATTGCACAAAACCCTGTCCCCAGCTTTCATTAGGAACAGGTTAACTTTTATCCATCACTCCTTCCCTCTTCTGCCTGTTTCCTGCTTAGTCCACTCCCATTCCCGTGTCAGTGGCGTGTCTTTTGTGTGTCACTTGGCTGAACATCAGTGGAATGTAGTATACATGAAACATATATAAAACATAGGGCCACCTTTCCTCTGCTGGAGAATCAACTCCCTCATAGGGGACGTTGTTTTATTTTTCTTCTTTGTTGTTCTGGGAGCGCTAAGGGAAAAGAGCTGACAAAATGATATTTCAAAGATATAGTCCCACTTAATAAAAACTGAATAAAACAAAAATAAGCAGAAAGGAAATATTCTTCTTTCTACATTCTTTGTAATACTTCACTCACAATATCAAACAGCAACACAGGGTTAGACTGGTGGGGGGCTTTTTCCTGTACAACCTTGCCATGGCAAGACAAGGCAATGCATCTGTCCTTATCCTGACATCAAAGAGCTGAGAAATACAGCCTTTAGACTTAAGGCTGTTACTGCTAGTATGAAAAAAGCTGTGTATATCAGGATTCGAAGTATATTGATTGGGTTCACAAATACCAGAAACCCATCTCAAAGCACTGATATAGTAATAACTCACGCTGACAATTCAGATAGTACCAAAAAATTCCTGATGGGTTCACTTTGACAGGTACCTGCAGGCTTTATGCCTGACCCATTACCATGCCTGCCTGATCCCGTCCAGATTTTCACCAGCCAGGCCAGCACAGAGAGGCAACAGAAATGTGCTTGGGGTGATTACACAGAAGTGTGATCCTGTGCCACACCTGATCTGAATCAAACATGTAATTCTGGGAGATCCAGTCAAACACAGATCCAGTGTTAGTAGTCATGGATTTGCAGGCTGAGAGGTTTCCAGAGGAAAAACTACAGGCCCAGGAAACAGTTACAGATTCATGGAAATTGAAGGCAGAAGCAATCGGTATTGCAAATGGCTTCCTCTCATAATAAAGCCTTTAAAATCTTGTTCTGTGAGAGCTATCAATTAAGAAATTTTTAATTCGTTTAATGCAGTCGGGTTGTACTGCTTTTCTGTCAGGCACATTTTGAAATCCATGTCATGGGGAAAAGAGCTTTTCAGAAGTCTAACAGTTGGCTGGAGGAGCAAATTCTTAGCCCAATTTCTAATTTGGAAGCATAGGGAGGAGATATTGCTATGAAATTGAAATCTAACTACCATACAACTTCATGGCTGAGCACAAATCATGCAACTAACCTTTCTGCTCACTATCTGCATGCCACAATAGCCCCTCTAAGATTTTAACTGAGATCAAAGCAGTTTCCTGGTTCGATCTGGTGCAATTTTCAAGCACTGACACACATCTTTGCAGGTCTCTGCAAGACGTCTGTGTGTGCCGAGCTCCTACGCTGGCAGTTCAGAGAATCATTCCGGCAACTTCATAATGCTCTGGGGAGCGATTTTAGAAATATTTAACTTCAGCAGTTAGTGCTTCATGTCCCAGTTGGTCGGTGGGAGCTTGTTTCTGCCCACAGCAGGCAGAGCCGGTGCGGCCGGGTGTGTGCACGCCTCTGCGGGCGTGTGTGCCCAAGGGCATTGCACATCCCGTCCCCTCCCTCTGCAACAGCCCCGTGGCCCCGCGGCCAGACAGCTCCGCCCTGACCTTCTCCACAGGCAGTGGGCAAAAGGCAGCAAACTTAGCCCTGGGGAATTGGGCTGTTGGTCACCCGTCCCTACGGCGAGGCAGGACCGACAGCAAATATGCGTTGTCGTGCAGCTTGATCATGATCTGCTGAGCCTCTCTGGGCTGCTGGAAATATTCTTGTTTCAGTGCAACACCCTGGCTGTGGGCTTTGGGGAGACTGCTTGCAGTAATTACAGTCTGTCATAACATGAGTTTATTACAATAGTCATGTTCTTGTAATGGGCAGAAATGTTTCTACCCTTATGAAATACACAGATGCTGGAAGATTTATGTGGATAATGCAAACAATAACGCCTTTGCAGATTACAAACCACGGCTAATCTGCATACACTGTACTGAAGAAATAGCAAGAGCAGTTTATAAAGTCATCTGCCTAAAGCCAAGACTTCAGTAAATTATTTACCTTCAAGGAAGCAACATACTGTTTTTCAGTGATGCTTCTATTCATTGACAATTACAAGTTATTTGCTGGCACTTAAAACTTGGGAGAAGGGTAAGGGGATTTGTCTGCTCAGGGGGAGGACTTCTGTTGGCATTTTAAAAATGATCAGGCCCCTTCAGGAGGGGTACAGCATTAGACTGTTCAGGTAGCACCAACGTAAGCAGGTTTTAGTGCCTGAACTCTATTATTATGGCTGCCATGGCTCACTACAGTAATGAAGACCTTGTCTGCCTTAGAACAGGCTGCCAGATCTCTGCACTGGAGCTTGCTCACGATTATGGGAGCTGAAGGTCCTTAACTTGAAAACTATTTCCTTAACCTTTTCAATCGAGGAATCACCTAATTTGGGGGTGAAAAAAATCCTTCAGTCATCTTCAATAGTACAGGCACAAGGCTCTTTATAAACAGCTACCAAAAATGAAGTTAAACTGTCAGGGTTCATTTAGGACATTTTCTCTTACACAACTTGTTTCCCCAGGTTTAGCCTACATGGTAGTGTGCAAGTTATATAAAGTGTTTTATTTGTTTGTGATTGTTTCAGGAAAGCTTTTTAAAGAGGTGTAGCTCATCCCCCGTTCACTGACAGTGTTTTAAAGGACAGGGCCTGAAGATGTCTGTGATAGGCAGGCAGCTGCCACAGCAGAGGGCTTGCACAGCTTCTCAGGCTGCTTATTTGCATCAGTGTCATCCAGGAGATGCTCTCTGTGTCTCCCACCCAAACTGCCAAACTGCCACAGGCACCTCAGCAGTAATAATCTGCACCTAGCCTTGAGAAAGATTCCATGGCATGGGTGGAAATTCAGTTTCTGTAAAACTGATCCTTTTCTCTTGAAAGCGTTTACATCTGTGTAACAAGGTTTGTAGCTCCATTCTCTTGCTGTCATTATAGCAAAATTTGCAAAGATACTTTCTTGCATTTGGCATAATGATTCGCCTTTTTGTACTAGGTGCAGTGACATCTCTTACGTTCAGTCAGCTCCCTGTACATCGAGTTGTCAGCAGGACATGCAGAGAAGACAAGCATAGCAGTGATATCACTGCTTCTCTGATCTGCTGTTGACTCGACTCAAGGTATTTTTACTTAAGCTGTTTTCATTCTGAAAAGCAACCAAATACACACCAATCAGGCGCTAGTGGAGAGAATAGTCAGTATTGCTTATTGTTTAGAAAGTACCACAAAAATACTTGTCACTTTACAGAACATCAATTCAGAAGTATTGAACAAACATGCAGGATAGTGCCTGTTCTGAGCAGCTCAATTTAAAAACAGGATGTAGTGGGGTTAATGATAAAAAAAAAGAGAAAACAGAATAAATGTGTTATTGAAAATGATGTTTAAAAGTTCTGTACTGAACAAATTTAATTGCTTAAGTATTGCTTTTGCTCGCTGCATCTTTTCAGAGCTCTCAGTGTACTTGATGCCTAACTTTCTACTTTAATTAGTTTCTGAAACCCCAGAGGCCTCCAATATCCATAATACCCAAAGCCAATTAATTCTCTTTTAACAACATGTTACATGGTTTCATCTCCTTTTGTTAATTTTGTTTTAATTTCCCACCAGATGATTTCATTTGATCCCACCTCAGTCTTGTACCACAAGAAACAGTAAACAGTTCAACCCACATGCGTTTTCTCCCTTCCACTCTGTTTATCAGTTGCTAGTTTATCCTCCCTCAGTTATCTCTCCTTGGGCTCAGAGATCTTGGTCTACTGAAGTGTTTCTGATATGCAAGCTATTCCATATCTTAAGTGATATTTCTTCACCTTCTCTATACCTTTTATAATGTGATGGTACCTTTTTTGAGAAGAGCACACGGTATTCAGAGCGGGGGTGTATCACAGATTTATAAAGTGGGGTAGTTTTATTGCTATAAGCAGTTTAATATATTCAGCTGTTAATTCAATTACATTTTGAAAAGATGCACAAAGACTAAAAAGGAAATATAAATCTTTATCACATCAGTCACCTCACGCTGATTCTGGGACTTGATATTCAGGTTTTAATTTCTCCAGACTAATTACTGATTTGGGGAATCTAATTGTCTTACTGGAGCATATAATGCAAGGTCTTTTTGAGCCTGTAAGCAGAGACTTACGTGCTTACATTCTGTTTGAAAACTCATCTCTGGTTGAAAAAGAAATGTAGTATTTTTTTTTCCTTCTCCAGATTCCTGTGTGAGACTGGATCAGGAATGAAAACTACTCATAAGTTAAAACATTTCAAATCACAAATCTCCTCTCTGCCTCTTTTTTTTTTTTTTTAACTGGTATTTTCTCTGCTCCTAGAAGTTAAAGATATAACCTGTTGCTGTAACTGGCCTGAAGGAGGCTCTTAAAGAACTGTATAACACAAATACACATACATATATAATTTTAATGTTCACACATTAAGTAAGGAAAACTTTTCACATTATGAAACTGGCTATAGCCTATATACAAGGGTATAATGCATAACTACAGCACTTAGAGCATTTGGGTACTTTGAACAAGATCTTAAATCAGCATAGGTTCTCTGAAGGTAATGGAGCCATGAAGGTTGAAATTAGATGAAATAGGATGAAGCAGCTTTCTGACGACAGCAGAATCACAGCTCTCCTGTCCCTTTCCAAAGGGCTTCCAAGGGCTCAAAAAGCATGATTTACCTTGCTATAGGAGGTCCAGACAGTCCTTACACGGAATTTGCAAAGCTTTTTGATCATAGCCTTACTGCTGACAAAGAAATTATTTACACTGACAGGTCTGATAAGAGAATGTAAACACCTTAAAAGTGCCATTCCTCTTGCACAATTAGCTCCTGGCTGCTGAATCAGCGCTCTGGGGACAGCCCTTCCTGCCAACCACCCCTCCTGTTGTTCAGCCTGCACCTATCTCTGCTGCCATCGCACCATTCCTCTTCAGAGCTCCACATGAGCCTCAGAGAGCCCAACAAAGCCTTTTGCCAGCCAGCACATAAAGGTTGTACCCCTTTTCTAATCCAAATATTTCATAAACTGACAAATTAGAAGATTATCTGGATGTGATAACTGGTGTGAATCCTTACCATACACATATTTTCTTTCAGGTCAAGTGCACTATTCTTGAATTACCAAACCAACCCCCCTAGATTAAAAATGTGAGGAATCCCAAATAATTACTGACTGGTTAAAAATATTTTTTTGCTTAAGTTTGTAGGTTCCTCCAGAAGCCCAGTGACTCCATCCAGATAGTAAACCACAGTAGTCTCTGAGCAGAGACAGACCTATTGTGTTTGCAAAACACACAGCACCATTTGAAGTCCTTCATCCCTACTGGGTAAAAATCAATGGATTCAAACCATGGATAAAGGTTTATCTTTTATTATCTTGTAAGAGATAACAGCAGAACTAATGATACGATCCAACAAGTGTTTACAATCCTATTATTGTATTTCATAAGCTGCCACTCCACACCTGTCAGCACACCCTGAGCTGTAGCTACTGTGCAAGGCAGCAGAGTACAGTCTGGGTGCAGACAACTGATTGAGATGCCCAGTAAAAACAGCAGCTGTTGCATGGGAGTGTGCAGAGAGGACAGAGTCAAGCTCTCCTTGGAGATGCACAGGGGCAGGATGAGAGACACGCGCTCCAACATGGGAAATGCTGGCTAGATACAAGGAAATCGCTTGCACTGTGCAGGGAACCAAGCACTAGCACAGGCTGCCCAGAGAGGCTGTGGAGTCTCCATCCATGGAGGTATTTAAACATGGTCTGAGCAACCAGCTCCAGCTGACCTGCTCAGAGCAGGGCACAGGGGGTGAACTACACAATATCCAGAGGTCCCACCTCAATTACTCCATGATGCTGTGAGTTTATGCCCAGTTACTATATTTCAGTTGTAGGAGCACTAGTTAACAGGTTTTGGGGATTTTTCACATCACTGTAACTATCAAGGGAAAGGAGCAATAAAGTATTCAAGAAAATTCAAGGACAAGAAAATAACCATTACCTATTAAAAAAAAAAAAACAGAAATGTAGATGTTGGAGAGATGCTTTCCAACCAAATTATCAGCTGGCAGTACAGCTTGTCAGGAAATGGAGTTCGTTTAGACATGGGGAATTTCCAGCATACTAGAGTGTGTTTACAACCAGACTTGAGATGAAAAATACAGATCATACATTTTACAGGAAAAATGAAAAATATTTCAATTTGTAAAAAATATTAATAGTGTTAAAAAATCATCACACAATACACACATGCACATACATGCAAAAACATAAATAAAATATAAATACATATGGAAATACAACAAGAATACCAGGACTAAAAATTCAGGAAAAGTGATGCAGGGGAATCAAAATAAAACAAGGAGAGAATATCCAAATGGAATATCACAATACAATTTTGAATTGGTTTGAAATTTTCCCATTGAAAAAGCCATTTGTTTTCAATAGTCTTCTTTGTGAAATACATCTTTTACCCTGTGGAGCAGCTTTTTCCAAAGGGAAGGTTCAGTTTCAAAGCTTTTTATCAGTTTTCTTCAGCTATTTCTCCAAGAGCCAGTATCTTTGAGGAATATGAGGAATACAACCCCTATTTTATTGAACTACAGTTTTTCTTTCATCGCAGTAAAGCAGTGAATTCTTCATGTTTGTTACACATTCCTGTAATGTTTCACAAAATGGCATCTACAAATTTTACTGCCATGTTTCTTTCCAGACCACCCTAACAAACAACTTCTGCTTTATTTTTAGAATTAGCCCTTCTTGCTGGCTTCTATTTTCCTGTGCCACCCTAGCATGATTTACTGTAGTTCAAATTTAACTATTAGTTTGCTGCACTGCACACCTGACTCTATGGCACAAATGATACTTGCCGATTTCCATCCGAGCCCTCATCACTCAGGCTATTTGAGTACCACAAGTGTTGACAAACAAAAAGGACACAAATAATGTAACTTTCTTATTTCAAGGTATGGAGGAGAGGTAATGAAATTACCTTCCTAGAGATCCTAGCAATCAGTCCTCGCTACAGTAAAAGCTGTGACACTATGCATTATGTGCCTGGGTGTAAGCATATAACATTTATGGATGTGAGTTACGGCCGAGAAAGGAGATTTGTGCTTCCAGAGGTATAATGCCACTAAAGGTCATGCTGGAAGAACGGAAACTCTCTGTATCACAAAGTTAAAAAGACCCCTGACGTTTCACACTCATGGTAGTAAAAAATGAGTGTGACTGGGGCTACTGCACAGTCAGTGTCTGAAGCAGCTGCTGCTCCACAGTCGGTCAGGAAAAGGTTAAGATTTTCTGGAAGTGATGTCTCCACAGATGGCAAATTCCTCTTTCTGTTCAAGTGAGACTGTCAAAAACAAAACAACCTCTTTCCCAGAGAAAGAAAACTAATTTTCTACGAATTCAACCCTTCCTTCTTCCACCATTTCCTCAGCTGTTGGTTCACTGCCAGCTCACTGCATCCTCAGCCCTCACTCCCAGTGGTTCTCAGAAAAGATCGTATTTCCGCTTGCTGTTGATTCCCAACCCTGGTTACACTACTCTTGCAGTGAACATTACATTCCCCTTCCCCCGCTCTCATTCCTACTTTTTTCTCTCTTACCTACGTGCTTCCATCCCCAGTTTGCAATATCATGTGCTGTTTGAACAACAGAGCTACCCGCTCCCTAAAAAATCTGACTCATTCACACCTCTGAACTCAAAAAGTTAATTGCCTCAAGGGTTCATTCATCTCAACAGCATCAAGCTAAGCCCCTTTTTCTGATGATTCAATTTCAAATCTGTGTGTTACCAGCTTTTTTGCAGATCTTCTCTTGTTTTCCTGTGACAATCTCAATTTGCTTCACTAAGATCTTTAAACTCAGCAGACTTCAAGAGCTGCAGTTGGTAGCCTTTTTCCCCGCCTTCAGACTTCCTCCAAGGCTTAAAAGGCGTCTTTGACATTCTCCCCTTTTTTTTTAATCATGTAAGAGGAATCATCAATTAAGTCCTGTATCCTTTTGCAAATGCCTGAACACACTCATCTGTGAGAATGTGGATGTAAAAATTTGCCATTTCTATGAACCTAAAACTTTTTCAGCAGCAGACCCATTTCTCCAGGAGGTGTTGTAGTTCTGTTCATAGTCTATGGCTCTGGGGTATCAATAACTTACTCATTACTGCACTTCCAGTCAGTTTCATATTTTCACACAGTAATACAAATAAGGGGGGTTATGTTCTAAGGATTTATATAAAATTCTGCTCAATAACATAAATAGCCTTTATTAGGTAAACAAGCCAGCAGAAAAACAAGATTTTGGTTATCATAACTTGAATGATAATGTGGAAATGTGGAAATACACATTTATGTGAGGGTGCCACATTTTAGAAATTTACGTGCAATTTTGAAATCTCAGTCTTTTCTGTAGGTCTTGGCTGCATGTGCATGCAGATGTTCATTTAGCTTGTGTCTACATACACAAATCAGATGGCAAAACTGGGGCTGCACACTGGTGTGGCAAAGAGGCACTGCTAGTGGCATGGCTGGCTATGTTTTCATTGTTTTCAAGGAATGAAACCTCATGTAATTCATGAATTTCTGACATACAAGAACTACAGCAGAACTGGGGAAGAAAAATCCCCATTTTCCCCTGAGAAAGAAAATCCCCAGCCAAACAATTCATGCAGATGGATCCCTCCAGTTCTTGCAAGGGAGACATAGCAGACGGACACCTGTTTCAAGCCTAATTTCAGTGCTGTGCTAGCCCATTGGATATGCCACTTTCAAGCATATATTCTACCTGTAATTCCCATGCACAACACTCATAGAGGCTCCTTTTCCTGTCTCTTTCTATAGGCAACTATACTATATGAACTATGCAGTGGGTACACACACACTGTTTTAGCTTTACATTGTACTTGTTCAGCTGATGAGTAACTTGAGAGAGGACATTCAGAGAGGCTATGTGTGCTTCAGAGCTCAGCTAAATAGGGGAACCTCTCCAAAACATACAGTATCAGGGCCCAGGGCCAGCTTTGGTCTTAGAGCAGCTAACACATTTGTAACAGAAAGCCCCACTTCTGTGAAAAGTGCCTGCAGAAGACACCTATATCCAGGAAAAGATATATACTTTCCACAGGAAAATTTTGAAATCCTTTTGTGATATTATCACATATTTTCTAACTATATAGCACACAAAAATTATTACTTCACCATTTATTCCTATGTTTTGAATTCCACTTTCACTCCCTTCCTAATGCTAGCCCGCCCTAATCAGCGCCTCTCCCAAAATCAGTGACCTCTGTCAGTGCCTGACTGTCCGAAGTGCCCTTTGTACCATGCCTTAGCTGGCTGGTTCGCTGGTGACTGTGCCAATTACTCCTGACGGGAGAGGCCTTTGTGAGCAAAGGGAATGGAAAACAGTCTCTCGTTTTGCTAATCAGAATTCCAATTATCAAACGAGATCCACTGTTGTTTTTCTTAGGCCTGTTTTCATGGTAGTAGCCATGAATTTTCATGTAGCCTTTGAGTAAGCTGTGCTGGATGCCAAAGTTCTTTCCTTACAAATCCCAGCTAGAGCTGTTGATCCCTGGGCTTTCCCGACACAATCAAGGGTAAAATCTAGCTCTCTCGGTCTCAGCTAAGGAGCAACCTGTTTCCCTAGCCCTCAAACGAAGTCAAGCCAGTCAGTTTTTACACTGGAAAATCCTTACAAAATATGTCTCTAGTAACTCCAAGGAGTTTCTTGGTTGTTAAATCAAACTATCCCATGACAAATTGGCACTTTTAAACAGAATACAGTCTCATAATTCCTGCATTTCTGTAAATAAATGTTAAATGAGGACAATGTGGCAAAATTTCAGATATCTTGATGGAAAGCAAAAAGGTCGATTAATCCTCAGTGTAGTTTCAATCATGAACAAATAAAAATGCTTAAAGAGCTCCAGGGTTTAGATTTCAGCAAAGGCTGCTATGCATACAGCCAGACTGTGATGCTCTTCATCAGTATCTGGTGCTCCACAGAGATTTTTCTGTATGAGTCCCAAAATTCAGGATTTGACTTTTATTCACATAACAAAGCTTAGGCTGAATGGCTGAGCCAAACTTACCAAGATGTCAGGACATCCTTCTAGTTTTAACTCCTCATTTCTCCCCTTTACCATCTCTCCAGCACATTCTCTCTTTTCCCTTCAGAGATCACTGCTGTCAGTTCCACACCAGAGACAGGCTATGACCACAATCTGGCATTCCGAACCACTGTAGACACAGGGGTATAGTCCATGATAGGAATTTGCCTGTTTAACATTGTGTCCTAAGACTGCAGTGACATGAAAAACCCTTATTCTTCTGCGATGGTTTCCTGTCCTAGACACCGTATTTTTCCAAAGGTCTGACTTATTTATAGAAAAAATAATGAGGCATTTTGCTCCTTATTATGAATGGACAAACATTGCGTGAAAGATGATAATTTCTAAGAGACCCCCAGACTGATAGTTCTGATCCTACGTCAATCAGAGGAGCTTCTTGCCCTGATTTTGGTGGGAATCAAATCAGCCCCCAAACCTTATGAATGATGTTCACAGGTGAGCTTGCATTTACTGCTGGCTGTTTGGGAGTGTGGCATATAAAAAATCAGACCTGCAGCTGCTGTACCCGGGAGCTCAGCACAGAGCACATGATCCAGTGAGAGTGCAGAGGGCATGACAAGCACAGTGACTTACAGAACAAGGCGGCACACCCAGCATCAATGTTTAAAGAGCTGAAATCTGATCTGATGTCTTTGCAGAAGGACAGAGAGGACTATTAATGTGTATTACAAGGATGTAAACTTGAGCTGTGAAACAAATCTATGAGATAAGCCACAGCCAAAACTATATATCTGAGTTTTGTATCTATCTGCTATGGGGAAAATGGAAGTTTGGATACAAGAGCATTTAAATCCAGGGCTTAGGACTTTGGACTTGAATCTAATTTTCACATCTTTGTAGGTTTTTCAAAACTATGTTCATATTTGATCTAACACAAATTCAGGCCCAGACCCAAAACCTCAATTCAGACTCAACTCTACTGAAAATGAGTTATCCAATTTATGCCATTTAAATCCAAATTTTTCCTAATTTCTAGGATGTTCAACCTCAGTTAAACTGGTTCTGAAGTTCTGTGGTGAAGTTCAGATTCATATACTGGAAACATTTGGAGAAATTAGGATACCTAGAGTAAGAGGAAAACACAAGGGTGAAAATCAGAAGGAAAATATTGAGCAGACCAGCTGACTGCTGGGAGAGAAGAGAGAAGAGAGGGGAGAGAAGGGGACACTATTGCATGGCTCTGTTCACACTTCCATCAGGTAGGACATAGAGAACCAGTTCTAGTGTGGAAGCTACGGAGATAGGTCAGCATGAAATGTCTATATTATAATAAATCTTGGTTTTCAAGTAGACTTGCTGGAATGAGAACATTCTAACCAGTGATGCAGATCTGGGACTGGAACTGACTTGTATCTCTGTTGGAAATGATGGCACCTAACTGCTTTCACCTTCTCAGCAGGTGTTAAGTATTTTAGATAGCTGACACACTGACATGATGGTGTAGACATGACCTGAATCTGGGGTTACAGATCCAAGCAGAAGTAACTTAGTACCAGTGACATCTCTTCAGTGGTTAAAGACCTTTATTTTAAAATTAAACTCTTATTTTAAATGTGGTTTCTTAAACTGCAATGGTAAAATTTTTTCTCCAGCCCTGAGAAGATCGTTTCCATAAATGGAGACACACGTGGAACACTGTTTTGGTTTTGCTGTCCTTGATAAAGAAGGAAACCACAAATCCTTGCTTGCTCTGTACTCAGAAAGACAGAATGAAAAACACTAAGTGACCACTTGCTGTGCAAGCACAGCCTGAGATATATGTAAAAGCTGGTAAGAAATAAAACCCTTTTTCATTCTCTGTGGGACGAAAGGTATAAACCTCCTCACACACAGTGTCTCCTCGGTCAGCAAGATCCGCATGGGTTGTTGAACTTGGCAAGAATGTGCTCTGTGTTCCTGCTCAGTCTCTCTCTCATGTGCTTGCCATTGAAATAACTCCCCCAGGTGCTGCACAGAACCAAAAAGGTCATTATTCAGACAAGAAAGGAACACTCAAAGTGACATGCAAAATGCATCTTGCCACTGCCTTTATAAGGGCAGTGACATTGCAGAAACTCAACAAAATTATCATGTGAAACTCAACGTGATATTGTGGGTTTTGTCTTTTTCCATATCCACGTTTTTGTTAACTGATTTATCATGTGCATGTGTGAAACTGTGCATCCAGCCTCAGGTGCAGTTGTTGCTGTACTGTTTTGCACACTCTGTGCAAAGCTTTGGCACACATGGACCAAGTGCAGATTCCATAAGACCCACACTGGGGAGTGATGGTTGTGCTGCAGAAACACTCAGGGGTAAGAGCAGGGCCGTGTGTGAAAAGGGAGCACAGACTATGTGCCAGAGAAGCCTGATAGGATAAAGAAGTTTGAAATTGCAGGATGGTTCTAAAACTCGAACAAGAAGAAATGAAAGTGGCAAGCAGAAGAGAGTAGAGATGGAAAGGGTGTAGCCAGAGATCAGCCTCCAGCAGGGGTATATTCCCTGTTTCTCATCCCACACACCACTATTACCAGCCACAGAGTGCCTGTAGCTGGCACAGCACCACCATTTTCTCTAGACAGCTGCTTAACTGATCATATTCCTCTTTAACCATTCTGGAATGTGTTTTTAGGACATTTTGACTGATCAGATCTACCTACATGACATCATTGCAGTGGGCCAAGGAGCTATAATGACAAATCTGACCTGTGCTCTTGCACCTGTGAGTGTGGGCACATACAGACTTTGGGCACGACCTGTGCTCAAAGTACACAAAACTTTTTAAAGTATGTGTTCCCCAAATTGATGGTATAGTCTGGGAAATGAAATCTTATTTCTGGAGCATTGCACTGGGACCTAAAATGCATTTTTAATTCCTGCCTCAGACACAGCGATTTGCTGATGACTGCTCACATAGTGAACTGCACAGTTACCCACACAGCAAATGCTGGGAAGTATCTTCCAAGTTAAAACATTATTAATTTTTGACAGGTGTGGAAAAAGTTAAATTAAGGTGAATCTTTATTGGTTTTCTTTTCCTTTTTGTGAGTTATTCAGCATTTGGCTCAGTCCCAACGTTATTTAAGTGTACTTGGTGTTCGCAGAAGAGTTTGAGGCTGTTGAGCATCCCAGAGGCCTAGGGACACAAGTCTAAGGCTAAACTTTTCTTAAGAAAACATTTCCAGTTACCTTTAAAATTATAGGCCAAATGGCAACAATAAAACAGGTAATAAATTATGATCACAACCAGAGCCCCGTATCTCCTTCGCAAGCAAACATCTGAACAAGACCAAACTACCGGTAGTGCAATAAAACACAAAGGGTGTGGAGTTTGTGTAACATGAAGACACAATTTCTGCTTCATGAATCTACTTATAGAAAGAGGAGTGAATTTCTGGGAAGTAAGCAAGTTCATTTAAACAGAAAATAAACTTCAAAGAGAATCATAAAAAGGGGAGGGCAAACACAGAGATCACTTTGTTTTGAACTCTGTACAATTGCTCAATAAAAATGTCTGCTATTCAGATCAAATTTTTGGTTTAAACATTACAATTTCTTTTGCTGCTCTTGGTAAAATTATGTTCTTATCCTCTAGGCACTTCTGTCATTACTCTTTTTCTTAGCCTCTGAGCTTAAGGCTTCACAGGGACACCAGAGTTCATCCCTCCAGGATGAACCAGGACTGGCCTCCAGGACTGTGGGTTGCTTATAGCTTATCCGAAAGGGTGGAGTGATATTTTCAGATATGGACATCATATCTGCAAAAACAGTACAGGTTAGCTCAAAATTTGAGAAACTGGAGGTGTCACTACTGTAGGAAAAAAAAGTTCCATTCTTCATTTTTTCTTTTTAAGCTACAATGTAAATTTCGACTATAAGGAATCTCCTTCTGATTTTTAACTTAAAAATGAATATCTTTAGAGCAGCAGAGGGTTAGCTGGCAAGTCAGCTCCTGTTTTTTCCCTGCCTTTGATCATAATTCCTCTTTTAAAAGACAATTTGTGATCCTCTTCAGCAAGGCATATCAAACATTTACCAACCAAAGAAAGATTTTAAATCTTATCAAATGTTGTAGCTATTTTACCCACAATTTCCTTATTCTCCTGAGAGCTGAACCAGCTGACATTATGGATTTAACTACTAGCATACAATATGTGGTATGTCTTAACTTACATATGCACTCTGCCTATAGCGGCAAGGATTGCTGTTTTTAACAGTTACATTTCCCATGGCATTTAGTGGACCTAGCTACCTATGGGGACCTACCTCATTTTCCTGCCTCTGAAAATCCAAACCAATATTAATAGCTAACAGATTTTATAGCAACCCTTTTAATACCCAAAAGAAGACAATTTTTGTTTGCATACAACAGATCCCAAAGACCCAAGAAGATAAAGAAAACCAAAACACGAAGTTCACTGGAGGCAGAGCAAAGACATGGTATGACACTAGGGACATCAGGATCATGGTTTTGGTCACCTGCTACGCTGAAAGCTGGGGAAAAAAAATAAAGTTCCTTGTTTACCCATAGGCTTGTCCTTCTCTTGTGAACATCAAACTCACCTGGAGCATGAAATGTTTATGGAGACTATGGAATTGTTTTGGTCTGGTTAATAGTTCTTTTTGTAAAGCTTTTTATCTTGTTTTCCGAACAGTGCTAGCACCAAAATGACCTGCCAGCTTTTATTTTTAAAGAAGTATGACTGGTCAGATTCTTAGGAATAACTATTTAAGCCAAAGGGCATGTGGTAGCCAAAGATCCTCTACAGTTATAAACAAGTACTTCTATAAAACATTGCTTCAGGCAGAGAAATGTGGCAGATAAGGCACTGCTGGATGACAGTTGCATTTTCCTCAAAGCAGGAAAAACAATGTCATAGTTCCCAAAGGCCCATCTCTGTAGGCTTGAAATAGAGCAAAAAACTAAAAAGAATGCAAAAGAAAGCAAGCACTGTTTCCCATTTCTCAAGAACTGCCAGTAATAAAAAGACAATGGATAAGCCTTTCTTGCACTGTATGTAATATTTTTGCATCTTTATGAATGTTATGTATACAAAACATACACAGAAATGTCAGGAAAAATAATACCATCAGTGCAACCACAGAGTTGAGAAAAAAAGCGTTCAAAGCCAGGGAAACACTCTTAAAATAAAATGTTATCCCTGAACTTTATCCTCCTATATTATTCTAAAATATAGGATTTGTTATAGAAATAAACAAAAGAAATATTGGTGATTCCAAGGGCACAAAAACCATAAAACGATTTTTTGTAAACTCAGCATAATATCCTTCACCAAAAGTACTGTTTGGCCCTTGCATGTCTATGGCCTGGAGAGCTTCACCTCAGCTAGTTTTCTGCAAACCTGTCATACTTTAATTGCAAAAGTGTTATAATTAAGCTAACTTTGGTTAAACTGTCTTATTGCTTAGTTATTCTTGCACATGGAAGGTGTGGTTTTATCGGGGGAAAAATTATTTAATGTGTTTGGAATGAAAAATGCAGGAGATACACTCTCCTTGTTGCAAAGGAACAAACTATGAAACTCAATTAAGTTTAGTAAAATTGTACACTGTTGGTATAAGGATTTAGAAATCTAAACTAAAGATTTCCCTTTAGGACTCAATATTACTACTACTATCTTTTTTTTACCCAAATTACCACCCAAATGTTAATGATCTCATAAATTAGGCAACACACACTCTGAGTACATCCCTTTTTATTGTTTGTTTGGTTTTGGGTTTGGGGGGTTTTTTGGTTTGTTTTTGTTTATGTGAAATAAAAATAATAATGAATTCATTAACTGTCTGCATTGATATCAATCATGGAAAGTTAATTAAGTACTTTACAAATTCACCGTTGAACAAAGTGTTCCTGTAGGTTAAAAATAAATGAAATGTAATATTAATTCCTGTGTTTAGGGACTAGAATCAAGGATTCCTGCAGCATGGTGGAGGTTATCAAATGAAACCACAGAAGAGAAAACAGAGGATACCAAGACCACAGGAAACTCATTAGACCTAAATGTAATTATGAACTGAGTAATGTGGTCCTGGGATATTTCAGACAAAATGTTTCTGCTAGAAATGGAACAATATTCATGGAAATGTGCATTGCTTCACCTAAATCTGAGGTATTTTGTATACAGTTCTGGTCACTCATTGTTCAGAAGGGATGAATTCAGGATGCCAAAAGCAGGGCAGATGACTGGCATGAGCCAAAGAATGGATAGGCTACCATCCATGAAAATACAATAGGCTCATTTGTTTAACCTAGTGAAGTGAAGGTCATTAGTGAAAATGGAATCAAGCATAACACCAGAAAGCTAAAATAACTTTTTCAGCTATTGGATAATGCTGACACTTGATGGAAGTCGGAATTCTGACATTTGTAAAATAATGTAGATTCTTAACCAGCAAAAAAACGTGTTTCTGGAACAGACAATAAGTGGAAGTAGAAACTTAACTGCTTTACAGAGAGACACAATTATCTTGTGAGAGGGATTGTATGATACAGTTTTCTGCAGCAGGAGAGACACAAGACTTGATGATCCAAAATGTCCTTTTGAATGGTATTATCTTACCTAATAGGTACTAATCCTATAGGTATGGCATAACCCATAGGTTTAATGGGGTTCAGCCATCCGTAGAAGACTAGGCATCACCAACGTTTCAAGGATTGCAACAGCTGACAGGTACTACCACCTCAAAATCACTTTTTAATTTAAACCAAGAGCTCTCAGGCAATGTTTACTCATGTTTACCCTTGTCCTGAAATCACTCTGGCTTGCTACGGCTACAGACATGCTGCCAGTAGTTGTTCCTGCTGAAAGCAGCTTCCAATACATCGGTTACCCAGACTGTGCTGTGTGGGGTCTCATCCCTGCCCAGGCTGCTCTGCTGAGTGCTGCCCAGTGACCCAGGCCTGGTGCAAACTGCCTCACGTTGAGCACAAGCACTCAGAGAGCTGGAAACCCTGCATGGAACATGCAGTAAACCCAGAGGACTGTGGGAGGGACTAGCAGTGCTGAAGCAGCCAGGATTTGGAAATTTTGGCTTTCAGGAAGAGGACAGTTTGTTAACATGAATTGTGAATCCTGGAGCGTTCCAAGCCCGGCTTTTTGACTTCAGCCTGTTTTCATCAAAGGCCATCTTTCTGTTGAACGGGGTGGTCCCACCTAGGAGTCACTGTCTGGTCTATCTGCAACCCTGTCACCACATGGTGAAACCGCAGCTATTGTCTACTGAAAAGAAGTTTTGCCCACCTACAGCATCGCCTGCCATTCCTCCTGCAATTTCATTAAGCCGTGTTTTGCTTTGCTGACACCAGTGCTGCCAAAAAGCTCAGCTGGCGAAGGAGGCTGTGTTAGTAATGTGGCTGGCATTCTGCCTCCTGCAGCTGAGGTCACTTCTGAGCACTTCTGAGTCTCTACTGGTTGACTCGGACGGATGGCCTAAAACTCTCTCCCTCTGCTCAGCTTCCCAATGATGTAGCAGGTTTGCAGTTGGACTACTGCACTCTCCTTGCTCCCTAGCAGTGATAATATCTATAACAGCTATTTTTCTTGCCTTGTATCTTCTCTTCCCTACCCAGCCACCTGAGTTGTTGAAATACTTTGTGATCCTCTGTTCCAGTTCCACTTGAAAGCTCCAAGCAGCCCTGCAGACCATTCTACCTAATTCATGGAAACAACTCAGCTTTGATGGAAGATTTTACTTAAATTGTTTCAAATTTGGGTTAGAATGCTTCTTTTTCAGTTCCCTTGTGAAACACTCATCACTCTCATTTATGCAGCTCTTTTTCTTTCAGAGGCCAGAGATGTGAAGCACAAACTCTGCCTTCTTTGCACTGTCTACAAACAACATTAATTGTCTAGGATGGGGTCCATTTCATTTCACCTTAGCCATCGAGAAGTCTGCCTAAGTCAATAATTTAGAGTATCTCTGTAATGGCTGGAAAGAGGAAATTTCTTTTAGAAGGAAAACTTCTCCTACACTGACACATGGGGAGGTCTTACCCTCTGGAATGGTCCCTCTCCACTGAATGCATGTCTAGGACACCTAATACTCAGAAACAAAAGGTAGATGAGTCTGATGATTGATGGTTTACACCTTGACAGTATTTGTAAAAGAAACTAATTATTTCTGGCTCTTAAAAGCTAAGTAAAACTTTGTAGCCCATTTCAGAGAAGGTAAATAGAAGCACATAGAGAATATCTGACCTGTCAAAAGACAGACTGACAATCACTGTCAAAGTCACAAGATGAAGACAGGAGATCCTCAGTCACAATCCTGGGCTAAGACCTTTAAACCATGCCTCTTTCAACAAACACCTTTCTACTTGTTGCCAGCAAACATGTCAACAGCAGTTTTACATGGGTTATTAATTGCTTGTAGTTCTTTGCCTAGAAAAAAGTGGTCACACACAAAGGATTTTCTGTAACTGAGTGGCCAGTCCATGTCCCCTAACCCCTTCAAGCCAGCTTGAAGAGGGCACTCAGGTTCCACATCCAGAGCAGTTCTAAGTGATACTTCACTGCTCTGGATTCAGTAAAATTCCAGTGGAGACACGATTGTACCAGGAAAGTGTTGGTTTGATTTTGNTGCCCCGAACAGATGACAGAACAGACTTGAAACCTGCAGAAATAAATACATCATGTTTATTTATAAAATATTTTATTTGTAAATTATTTATTTGTAAACAAAACTTTAATTTATTCTAAAAATTATGCTTCAGAATTTCTACAGCAGATTTTTATGATGGTATTTCTAAATAACTCTTTACCAAAGAGTTCTTCATTGATGTGAATCTGCTTTTGCAATGCCTTACTGGTGAGGTTTTGCTGAAGCAGTTCCTCTGAGAGGTGCTCACTACAGGAATAACTTTGCTGTTGATAAGGGATCCAAAGAAGCTTGAGGAGAGCATGCCTTCAGTGTAGACAGAGGAGAGTAAATGGAAAAGCCATCTTCATATTCTCCTAATCTTGTTCTTCTTAGGCCCATGTAATTCAGACATCCCAGACAAACCCTTCAACATGCATGTGAGCAGCGCTGCTCTCCCAGCACCAATACACTTTAAAAGGCAGGCATTATTAACATTCCCATGACTCTTCCCACACCCATTNAAGAAGGGATATGAACAAAAGCAATCTTTCCTCTTATCATAACTGTGGAAGGCTTGCCAGCTCCAAACATATTATCTAATCTAGAGCAGACCTAACCTTCACCAGTACTATGTCACCTTCCATACATAAAAGTCAGGCCAGCGAACCTTCAAGTTCTTAGGTAATCCAAGCCACTATGTGTGTATCTGTAATAATATACACATTCACACATATTTGAGTGTACCCGGAAGTGTTTGCATGTGCACACACACAATTTTGTCATTTTTAGGAGTAACTCTCGATTCTGAAACATTTCTTCTTACTAATGAAGTATACAGCTCCCCAGAAATTGGTATGCACCTACAGGGGAACTCCAAAGAGATATCTTTCACCTTATCATGCTGGACTTAGCCTTCTGAAAAGACTGACAAGATCACAAAGGGAGAGGTACAGCTATAAAGCCAGGGTGAATAATTTGCGGTGCAATGTCATTGTAAAATCACTGGGCAAATACCTACTGTATCTCTAATCCATTGAGCTGCTGGATGTGGAGTGCATGTCATGGAGAAGCTCAGCTATGTCCTACAAGAGGCTGCATGGGAGTCCTGAATTCTTACTGCCAGCTTATCAGAAGGAGTCATAAGACAAAGGAATTGCTCTTTTTCAAATAGTTCAGTAGCCGAGAGCAGAAAATAGCAGGTTTGTTTGTGGTAAAGACAGCAGTACACCCTGCACTCACTGCTACTGTGCAGAAAGAGAAAATGTAAGAATGCAAAGCAATAGCATTTTAATTTCAGGTTATAAATGCTACAGTCTGCTCTTCATGCCCCATGCTTCAAGCTGAGGAAAAGCTGCAGCATGCCAGACAGGAGCTCTTTTCAGTGAGCAGAAACAAAACTGAGGAAACTGGAAAACTACACTGGTTTACTGCATTTAAACTCTCTTCTTATGGTAAGCAACAGCCGCACCAGCAAGCCATAAACCAAGAGACACCTTAATGGTCCAGGAAGTTCAGAGATCTTTGAGTTAAATATTGAGCAATGCAGGTGCAGGCTGCAGATGGGAGGTTCGGGTGTGAAAGCATGCCAAGTGCATAACAAAACTCAATTGAAGGAAGCCAGTATTAAGATCTCAGTCTGAATTCATTGCACATAGATGGCAGGAATTCCACAGATACCCTGTGCGAAACAAGAGAGTTTTCAAGGTTCCTCAGTGTTCGAGCCACTGGCATAAAAAGGGACCCGCGTTGCTTTGCTCTCTCAATTACAGTTATCACTAGGCACACCCAAGGACATCTTCTGCTAAATATGCAGGGGCAAATAACTTCTTGATGCAACACAGCTGAAGTGACTGTATTCACAGAATAGAGTCGATGTTTTTTCAAGATTTGTGTCCAATTATTTCAGAATTAGGAATTGAATATTTTGCTGGTCTTACCCCCTCATGCTACTTCCTCTGTAAACTATAGGAGGTAATAAAAGAGTTGACTCTCTTACACACAAAGCTTAGTGAAGAGAAACCCTATCAAAGCAGGCCCTCGCATTTCCCTGGAACCATTGACATACTGGCATTTAGAATCTGGGCCATTGTTCATAGAGTGGTTTTGATATTTAAAGCCCTGTGCCTACACTAACTATTCTGTTACCATTGACACATACTTAAGAGGCAGACTTTATTATTTATTCCCCATGTCTTACATTTCTTCGCTTAGGTTCAAACTCTTCCTAACCTTTACAGCCAGCATTTTAAGTTTACAGATTATTAATTATTTTACCAGAAATATATGCAGTATATTAGGTTAGACACATACACAAGTCCTTGTAGAATGCAGACTTCACAAAGACTGAAATTCTCTCTCCTCAAGCGTCATTTAAATTACTCCTAAACTTCTATTCCAACTTAAGGATGTAAATAGGATTTATGCATGAAATGGACTGTTTCTGGCTGTTAGCACATGGGTGAATTTGGTCCAGTGGGTGTGTATGTTGATTTTCCACTCTAGAATTTCTGATCCTCCCAATTCTTCATTATTACCTGCCAAGATTGCTATTGTTAGGTTTGGTTTTTTGTACACCTGAAGAAAGATTTATAACCTTTATGGTCAAAGTATTCCACATCTGATCTTTTTTCTATTTGCCTTTAACTCTCTTCCCCAGCCCTGATCATAACTGCCTAAAAAAGTTTAAATGGATTGATGATGTTTTTATTAATTATTCACGTAACTAAAAGCTAGTTTATTAACTGAGTAGGTCTTGGTTTCTAGAGTACTGGGGAAAAAGCATGTCACTGATGACTTCTCTAAGTTGATGGTGGCCATGTAAGAGGTCCTAACTCTCAAGTGCTTATTTCTGAGAACTTCCAGCTCCAAAGGCCTGGTGTTTGCAACAATTTTCTTTGGAAGATTTGAGAGATTAAATATTTCAGACTTAATGGCAAATTTTAAAGCAAGTTAATAGACCTTTTTGAGAGAAACAATCATTTGTATTTTGAGTTATATAATTATTTCCCTAAGGTAATAAAATAACTGTTTTGAAAATGAATGTTATTTTACCTGTCTTGTTTTTCAAAATAGTATTTCCTTAAAGCTTGATAGCTTGACTCTTAAATTAAAGGGCCTTTTCTATTTTCACATTACATCCTAAATAACTGACACATTTTATGATCATCTCTGAAACCAAATAAGTAAAGCTCTGATTTGAGACTTCTGTAATATGAATTTATAGTTCTTACTTGCCACAAGAACACTCCAAAAAGAGATTAAACTTTGTGCCATTTATATCATGTTTCTTTTGAAAAAGCCAAGTATTCAAGCATAGAAGAACAAAAACCCAAAAAGTTGAAAATTGCATTAAAAGTAAGAGCCATTAGTGTTATCCAAGAAAAATACATATATTCTGTACAAAACTGGAGACTCCACAAACCCCAAACTCTAAATTTTCAACTATTCATTGAATACACATTTCACCAGTAGCAGTTTGTCCAGACCTTTCATTAGAATTATGCACAACATACTGCCCTCAGCTTCATAAAGAGGAGAAATGGCAACAGGCATNGACTCTTCCCACACCCATTCCTACAAAAACCCTCTTACCAAGTTTCCGAAGGCATCTCTGGATCTTTGGAAAGTGCCACGTGGCTATGCCTGTTCCTCTTCCAGGTCAACTGTCTCCTGTCTAAAGGTCTCTTCCTCTTCCATCACTCTTGCATACTGTGAAAGGACACAGTAGGGATAAAGGATTTCATCTACAACAACCCATGTTTTGATGCGACCCAGAAGAGGTG
>VYZQ01017757.1:0-20934 GCA_013400655.1 Mystacornis crossleyi
GGTGGTATGTACAGCATAAAATTATAATTTGATTTCCAGATCACCTTCTCCATAATAGCACGGAGGGACTTAGATTGGACCCACAATCCATCTAGTCAGGTATTCTGTGATAAGCTCTCTCAGTTACTGATTTCAGTAATGATACTGAAAATGCAGCTATTATTCACAACTGTATAGCTGATATATATTCAAAATCTGTCCAGAAACCAGAAACCCTCAGCATAATTCAGGTAGATGACTTGAATGTATGTTAGAGGATAAGTGCTGTTCCTGCTGTTTAACACAGAGGAGCTGAGGGCTGTGAAGCTCTAGAGCTAAGANTGTGAAGTTCTAGTGCTAAGACATGCCTAACTGAAAACCTTGGAAAATCCTATTCTTCTTTTTGTTTTCAGTGTTGTAAAATAAAGCGTTCAACAAGACTTGGCCCATACAAAGTGAGCATGAATAGAAACTGAACAGAAAATACTTCTCTAAAACGAATCTGGAAACAAGTGAAAATGCAGCGTGGGTACAACTGAGAGAGCAGAACCAAGGTCAGGTGTTAGTGGTTGACCCAAATCTTTTGGTTGAGGGTCAAAATAAACACCCCTTCCAAGTAATTTCCTACCCCCTCTCATGACAAAGCTTAAGTCCTTCAAGCTTATTTATAAATATCTACTGGAAATTGTTTTTGCCTGGCCAAGAAGTGGAGGCAGATCCTCCTATCTAAATTTTAAAAAACCAACCAACCAACTAAAAAAATCTCTCTTTATGCCATACATCTGGGCAGAAAGAGACCTCTATGAAATCTGAGAAGACTGTAGGTCTGGGGAAGACTAAACACTGGAATGCTGAATTTATTTTAAGACATTAGCTGCTACTGGAGAATCCATTCTCATGTGGGTTCCAAATTATTGGAAGAAAAATGTATATTGTGTGTCACGTAGCATCTATAGAGATCCCAGAAGACTACAAGGTCCATCCTTGTATTTGTTCTATGGCTAAAAGCATGGACTTTATGTGACTAAATGCCACATCTATTTCTCATTCAGAAATGTAATAATGGCAACTTCTTTTTGCTCATGTGACAAGGACACACTGAGTCACGCAAGGGGAGAGGGAGATACCAGAACCCAAGGAATTGGAATGTTAGTGGAGAACTTTTCAGAATATTTTGACTCCTTTTTCCCTCATTCCTCTGGGAGGGCTATAGCATAGGTTAGTCTGAAGTTGGAATTGCTCTTGATTGCATGATTTTTAAAAATTATTCAGTAGTCCTAACACAGCTTTACTGTGTCATCTGGACAAACGAACTTTGAAATGTACTGATACTCTTAAATTGATCTAAATTTTGAAATGCTTGGAGTTGCTTGGTTGAACTGACTTGAGCAATCTCATAATCCCATTGGCAAATAGCCTTGATGGGAAATAAATTCAAATCTGCTCTTAAAAATTCATCATTCTCTGTTGATACCAGAAATCACCTGCCCAGACATGTGCAGATAAGGGATGAAGTTTTGCTTTAGTAACAGTATTAACACACAACTTTGAATTAACTGGGCTGGTTATTTTCACTTGAAAATTGTACCATCCCCTGTTGAGTTCAATTTCTGATATAATGAATACATATCGAAGCATCTTCATTTTCTTTCTTGCCACATCTGTTTTGCTTGAAACTATTTTGCCTGGGACATGTAATACATTCATAATAACTTTATAGTCTCTATTTAACCTAAGACACAAAGATCTAAAAATCCCAAGGGAAAAATACAACAGAGGCATTATCTAAGCACATTATTTGAGTATATGCAGTATATAAATCAGCATTCTCAAGGACAACTCAACAATGAAGATTTTCTTCAAAACTCACTAGAAAAAGGATGACACACGCCTAGGACAGTACCATATATTTGGTATTTAGAAAAATAACTTGACTTGTAAAAGGAAAGGAAATGAGTCAACAAGTCTAAAAGTACCAAAGTCATGCCTATACTTCTTCACAGAGTGCATCCCTTGACTATGCATGGCCTAATTTAGTAATTCCACTTGACTCTGTGTGGATGTGCCACACCACACCTGAAGCAGCACTACTTCCTTCACATCAGTCTCATTTAGCTCACGGCTAGGTCTTAAGTTGATTGTCTCAGACATCTTTTGCCCTCTCTCTTGTAGTACAGATAAACTGTACTACGTACCTCTCCCAACTCAATCTCCAGTTTTAAATGACTCGTTTGTCTCTCCCAGCATCTGAAGTTCCTTAGGCTGTGTCCTGCACAGGCATAGGAAGACCTCCTGATGGGAGAAGTGCTGAGTGCTTTCACTCTGCATCATTATTTTCTGAATTAGTAGGCATAGTTTGCTCTGTGTCAGTTCAGTCACCTTCATGCTGGAATAATGGGGATTTTAATTACATGATGTTAAACCTCTCTCTCTGATGTAGCCATGTATTGGAGGGCTCATCATCAATTCAGCAGTCGATTGAGGAAACTTTGGATAATGAGAGTTTATTAACCCAGGTTAATGAGCCTCAGGCAAAAATGAGGGATTTTGCCCAGCTGAAGAGGAGCACTGAACACAAACAAGGCTACATGAGCAGAACTCAGCCCTCTTGAGATCTGCCCAGGAAATGACAGAGCATTTGGTAGAAATACCAGCGACTGGATGCTGAAAGCAGAACATCTGTGTTCTCGGGAGCTACTTTTTTTAATCATGTCCTCCAGACCTCTGAGGAGAGGCAGTTATTCCAGCAAGTGCACTGGCAAACAGGGAAGAGAATGACTCAGAGGAGCAGTAAGCAAGATGAGTGTCTCTCAAGAAGCCCCTTAGACTCTTCCTTCAGTCTCCTTGAGTGAGTTCCTTCTGTTGTCCACCCTGGAACTTATAACATCTGCACTCCCAGGAATACCCTCTTAGTCCCTGGATCTCATATCCTGTCCAGAGAAGTGCTAAAATTTGTGGAACTAAACATAAGCTAAAAGCTACCGCCTCCCCTGGGAGTCTTCTGATAAAACAATGTTCCCCTTGCATGAATTCACACAGGTTCAAGTTCCCGTAGAATGGCTTACCAGGGACAGGGAACAGGGAGAAATCCCATGACATCTGGAACAACTATCAGCTGTGCAACTTCAGCCTCTTGTGCACATCTCCTGTCCTGCTGTTCTACCCTGCCCTGGCAGGACATCAATAGGTAAGGAGGTGAGAAACAAAGCATCATTGCAACAGAAAGAGCATTTATTTAATTACAGCTACTCACTCTTCATTAAAAAGTATGGATTTTTTTTGGTTTTGTTTTTTTCTGCCCTTTTTTGAATAGATGTGTATGCAGCTGAAATAACAATAATATTATTTCAGAAGTCATTTGCTTATTTGCAAGTTGCAAGTAACTGTCAGTCACAGCAAGAAAGACAGACATTAGCCAACAGAGGAAAAATGCATGAACTTCAGTGATGTGAAATACTACTCTTTCCTGTAATAAATGTATTAACCACTGAAGTTAAAAATTAACATCTGAAGTTCAAAAAGATGGTAACACACAGTAGCAATAACTTCCTGGATTCACTTTATAGTACAGGGACTGGACACTCTGTACTATAAAGTCTGAGAAGGGCAAATAGTTCAAAATTACTTACTAGGCTGAAATTCTTGGTTCTGAAGTCAGCAGAAGATTTGCCCTTGTTGTCAGTTCTGGGAATTCGCGTATGCGCTACATTTACTTGTCAGCTCTTGCTGTTGGCAAAATTCAAACGGATACAAATTCTTTAAGCTAGTGGATGGAAGACAAAATGGCCCAAGAGAAAATGACTCTTGGTTTTATGAATTTAAGAAAAAGGAAGTTTCTATTTCATATTTTTGCATCTATTGCAAAATATAACCCGTGAATCAAAGTATCTTACCTCCTTCCCTGTAGGGTATCTTATCAATATTCAAAGAAGGAAAAAGGAACTGCCTAAAATATCAAATACTATGAAATACCTGCAACTTTGGAAATTAAAATTGCTGATAAATGACTGAATGAATTGTACATGGCCTAAAGAAAGTTAGGTGCATGTTATTCTTATTATTCTTAGTTTCAATATATGTAAAATTGTAAAACTGTGATTCAGTGAAAATAATGGCAGCAATGCCAAAAATGTGTCTGAGATATATTTGAATAAGTTTATTGCAAAGTCAGCTGTAGAATTTCCACTGTGCTGCTTCTTTGGAAGGCAAAATCTCGCAGTTCTTATTAAAGACCTATTCTGAACAAAACACAAACACATACATATGAAGAAATGGTCCACAGGTGTTTTCCAAAATTAGAAACTTATTCACTGGGGAAAAAACCAGTTACACAGTTTGTCATAGAGCTGATGACAAACAGAAGCTCTGCACAGCCATGGATAAAACCTTGCCTGCACAGGGAAGTTCTCTTTGTGCAGTTTTCCCCATAACATTTATGCAGATACTACTACGACAAGAATGCACCAGTGTATTCATGAGGATGTGCCACTTTGAGATGACAGCAGATCCCACAGGGCCTTTGGGCTCCTGGAGAGCACGAACTGAGGTGGCTGACCCATGTTCCTGAGAGTCTGGCAGCAATTCCAGTAACACGGAGAGAGGTCTGCGAGGAGCTCACTGGAGCTGCAGCAGAACATCAGTGCTGGAAGGGACCTCAATCGAGCCACCGTCACCTTATGTATATGTGTATGTGTATGTATATGTATATGTACATGTATATGTATATGTATATGTATACACATACGCATGGATATATGTTTGTATTTATAAAAATACCTGAACAGACTGGTGTTTGTACCTCAATTATTGCTGTCAAGAAGGTGGCTACTACTGAACAGTGCCATTTCATGAGTTGTGTAGGAGTGTTTAGAAATGTACAGGGGATTAATACTAGATTTGCAGTGAAGAGCTCCTGAAGCCAGGACCATGACGGCAAAAAGGGTCTTGTTTTTTTTTACCCCTCACACTCTTAATCCAGAAGGTAGAAAATGTAATTGCTCTCCAGTGCTGTAAGGCATATCAGAACCTTTACAAGCCTGTGTAGCAACCATCTTTTCTACAGTCTGGGCTACGTGTGCACATTGTAAAGTAATTTTCTAGCTCTCCATGAAGGACCCCAGCAACAAGTACTGCTTGAAGGGAGAGAGGGAGAGGGACTTTAGAGGTTTGAATTGGAGGATATAAGCAAGAGCAAAATAAATAGTGTAACACAAGGAGTGTTTTCTAGGTCTAGATTAAAATAGTCACTCATGGCTTCAAATCTTCTGGTGAACTTTCAGAAATATACCTGCACCGTAGTATTGACAATTCAATTTATAAAATTCAAAGGTAGATAGAGAGCTAAGGGTATTGATTAAACGATGAACCAGTATACCATTCCTATTTTTTATGGCTGTAGCTACAAAAAACACGTGGCAGATTAAAGTTTTGATCTGTTTGTTACCACTACCTGGAGAAGGCTCCAGATCAAGAGGTGAGAAACACTAATAATTTAGGAATACAGAAGCATATGCAACCAATCATCAGGGGGTTTGAGATTTTAAAGCAGAAATCCCTTCAATCTCAGTAAGCAAAAGGGAAAATACAAAGAAATACCAGTTCCTTAGTGTCTACATTACATTAAGAAGCTTATGGATTTGTGGGCTTTTAAACTCTGGGAGGCTGACTGGCAGAGAGCAGGGTACTGCAGCAGAGAGGCACGCACGCTGTTGTCCTCAGAACTTGTTCTGGAGCTGACACTGCTTTCAACTCCAATTAGTTTACTCAAAATCATAGCCCTGACCTTTCTTCAAAGAACTGTTGTGTATGAATACGCACAAACTGTACTAGAAAAAAGTGATGATTCAGTGAAATACGGTCCTGTGAGCTTTTGGTACTAGAAAGACACTCCCAGGAGTGATGGAGGCCAGCTGGTATTGAGCACTGTTGCCAGAAGAAGATCTGGGGTGTGAGAAAACCCCCCCTGACTGTTCATAAGGATGCTAGCTGCTTAAAATACTGATGGTATTTTCTTTTGGATGTAGTGTTAAGATCCCTCTGGCTTCACATGCTAATTGAGAGAGTGATAAAGGGAGGGTCACCTCCACACCCCCACTCCTGTTTTAAACAACTCTCTTTTCCATATTTAGGCCTATCAGCAAGGTCTAGATATAGACTTTGTGCAGTATTATGAAATATTAATGCTGACTAAATGCTTAATTGCACTTGCAGATTTCTTGTAGAACACCTGACAGGCCCTAGTGGCCCTGGTGGTATGGAAGAAGACAGGTTTCTTTGCTGAAGGATGTGATGTGTGCTCCCTGTCTCAAACCAGGTTCACTGCAAGAACGCCTGAGTAATGTGCTATAGATGACCCCACACAATCTTTTAAGCTTTGTCTATCCCTCTTGGCCTAACAACCTTGGAGACCTCTTCCACTGAACCACAGCCCATGGCTCTTATCACTCCAAAGATCCAGTTCCTGGTTATTTCTAATTCCACATCTCCATCCTGGCTCAGAGTTTCACAAAACTTCACAGTGCATACCAGCCCACCCATCCTCTTTGACACAAAAATGTATCTAGAGTACCACCTAACTCCGAGTCTCCTCAATTCTTCCAGCCTTCTACTCCAAACCTCCATCTGCCTCAACACCCCAACTTCCCTGGTCTTCCATCCCAGGGTTTCCACTGCCATCCTTCACCGCTCCATGGTCAGGAACTCCAAATGCTGATCTCCTGGCAGAGATGGCTGCTCAGCTCTCCATCTTTGGACCCTTCACCTCTGTTTGAACCATCTGCCAACATCTGCACCCATTGCAATGAGCTTCCATGGAACTTTGATCCCACCTTGCTCCACCCTTACCGCTCTCCCAGAGGGAAAGACCCAGCTCCTGCATCTCACAGGGATTTCTAAAACCTACATACAGGCTACAACTCCCAGAAATGTATTTTAAAAGGATGCAAAGAACAAAAAGTATGATCTATTTTAGGAAAACCAGATACATTTAAACCCTGTATTTCCTTACTTTTACTCTACAGTTAGATCTGGATCTTCCTTTTTTAAACAATTTGGAAAATAAAACTGGAGAAAATGCACATGTAATTTTTTTTGTTCCCCCTGCCCCTTGCCTCTGACAACAAAGAGAGCATTTTTAAGTTTATTTTTCTCTCTTTAGCCGTGTATTTGTGAAGAAGGTGAGGGAGGTGAAAGGCAACTAAGACCTAAAGAATTAGAGGTTACTTGTTCTTCTTTGTAAATAATTGCAGTGCCATTGACTGAGTGCCCTGAAGCCCAGCTGCCTGCTGACAGAATGCTGTGTCAGCAGAAATCTCTCTTGTTTTGCAGGAGGCTTTAAAGTCACGATGGGTGGAATACAAGGCAGAGCACAAAAACTCACTACCTGCTCTTGATAGCACACAGTTTCTTTTCAAATTAAAACATTTTTTTCCTTTCCACTTGCAGCAGGGGGATTACTTCACTGAGGCTTTCTTATCCATTCTTCCTTTCTCATGGAGGATGCAGAGTTCTCACTGAACCATTTTTTTCCCCTTCCCATTGAGATTTATCATTGCAATCAGAATGCAGGTTATTTGATTAACCACTTTATTAAACCTGTTTTCACCTTTGAAAAAGACACTTTGTTCTCCTCCATTTGTAGCACACTGAGGCACTGTAAAGATACAGTTATGAATCAACACCTTATTAATCCATTTTTTTTGTAACAAAATAGCTGTATGAGGAGGTACAAGGACCTCACAGATAACAAAACCCTGTTAGGTGCCTCATTTAGACCTTTTCGTACTTGAAAACTCCTTGTACAGGAACATGTGTGCTTCCTTGTAGGTTGTACATGTATTACTACCAGTGCTAAAGGCTTGAAAAAAAAACCACCCCAGGGTACAACAGAGCTTATGGCAGTAGAAGTACATTGTGCATTTGAAAAGTTACTGAGTGGAACTGACCGAGTAGGAGATCTTGTTTTCCAGCCATGCAGAGCTTTAAAGGCTAGAACAAAGCAAGATGGAAGCCTGGTCTGGACTATTGTTCAGCAAAGGTCACTAAACTTTCAGCAAATGATTGCTGCAAACTGCCCAGTAAATCCAGCTAGGGATAACACAGAACTTCAAGGAAGCCTGAAAGCCTTCACTAGCATAGCCCAGATGGTGGAGGATCTGCTGCACTCCTAGAAAAGATGCTGTAGTGGCTGATAGCACACATCACTCTTTTCTGGTCAGAACTGGTCCTTCAACAGGAAGAATAAGGGCTCTCTAATATCACTAGAACAATTTTCTGAATTTATGGTCTCCAAATCAAACTGTGCCCATTTTTTAATGGACAAGATGAGAGTTGTTTTTCCAGCTGAATCAGCAGTAATGTGAGGTTCTTCCCTGTTCAATCATCCCCATTTCATGGGAGTTCAGAAGGTATGCAAGTGGCAGCAAAATCAATCTGGCCTCATTCTTCAGTGCTACTGTGAACAAATGGCAACGTAGCATTTCACGCTCAAGGTAAGCCTTGTTCATCTGATGTAAAGAGGTAGAAAATTATTTCTTAAATATTAACTTCTCGCTCTGAGAGAAAAAAAAACACCACTTTTTGTCACTGTGTAAAAGTAAGCATTGAGGATCTCTGCACATCTTGTACACCAAAGAGACTCCTTTTGACTACATACAAAGGAGGATGTCTTTTGTAATGAACTACTTTAGCTGAAAATAAACAGCATTTCCAATGAGAAAAGACTCTGATGTGAATTTGATGATGAGGGAAGTGTTGGAGATGATCACAAAACCTTGCTTAGGGCAATGGATGCTTTGTGTTATTTGGCTGAGAGAGGTTGTGCCTCTCCATCCATCTCTCCTCCTCCATCCAGCTTAACTGCCACCCCATTGCCATCACAATCATATCCAATGCAGTTGTTTTTTCTGTAAGGCCAGCAGCAGCAGCCAGCTCATAAATGGGCCTTGCAAGGGTGGGGGGATGTATGCAAAACATATTTTGTGAAGACACAGAATCAGTACTGGCAGTGAACTTTGTGATTTTCAAAGATTCCCTTAAAGACTGTGCATTAAGTTCCTGTGATACTGCATGAAAGTTTGGCTTCTGTTCAAACGGGGAGAAAAGGTTTCTAGCCTTCGTGGCAGCCAATAAAATCGTGAAGACATTAACTGTAAGCACCTTGAAGACTCAAAACCTAGACTGCAAATGCAAAGTAAGGGTTTTAAATTTTTTTGTTTGCACTTCCCTATCTATTTAAAAAAAAAAATCATGGCACTAAGGAGATAAAAGAGAGGAGGAGTGCGGAGTTTTTGAATGTTTTCAGATGGGGACAGGAAGCGTACTATGAAGCAGCTGCCTTGACTGACAGTCTCTTGCCCACCTGGAGGAGAGGACCTGCTGTGAGCTTTCCATGCACTCCTCAAAGAGAGCCAGGTAGAACGCAGCAGTAGCAGGAGGGGTCTGGATGAAACTCTCTCCCCTTTGATTCCTGTGGTTTGTGCAGAACTCCTGCAAAGTTGAAAAGCATTGGGGAAGACTGTGTGGTTTTCTACCAGAGCACAGCTGGGGAATTCAGGGGTCTTTTGCTGTTCCTGGTTTTTGGTCACAGGAGTAATAGTTCTGCAGTCCGCCTTCCATCTCGTGGTCACAGCCACCAGTTTCCCTGACACCAGGACACAGTGTTTGTGTGTGGGGTTGCTCAAGAGAGTGGAGAAAAAGGCTCTGGGTTCACCCCTCCCCGCCCTTCCCATCAGCAGTGCTCACTGCAGCATTACAAGAGGAAAAATAGACCTTCAGCTCAGCAGCTCCTGCCCCCACGCACTTCGATGGGTGGGACCAGCCACCCACCAGGCCTTCACTCTGCCCTCTGCAAAAGAGTCGATGGTGCCTCTTTGGAGCAGGTGATAAATCAGAGGACATGACTGAATGCTCCATGCTTTTGATCCACAAAACTCTGCCGTGGTCATGTTTAGATAAGCACAGGGAGAAATACCATCAGTTTTCCACTGAATTTCAGAATTTACTACATTTTTACTAGCATCTTGTTTGCTTGAATATATTTATTTTTATCCCTCAAGCAAATATTTCTGCCTCCTGTGAACCTTTTATGTAAATCAACGGAGGCATTTGGCAAGCCATATCAAAACTGCAGCTTTACGTATCACTGAAGCGGAAAATAAATGGAAATAATTACTGATACCTCCAAGTACAGATTTGTTTCAAAATGAAAAGTGTAGCTTAGAGAGGGTGGGCAGTATATTTCTAATGATTTCCTGTTAGCTTACATAGCATTGGATTGTGGAGGTTCCCCCCGGCGGGGATGGGCCTTGGGAATGAAAGCATGGGTGGGGTTACATGGGGCTTCCAGGCTCCCTGATGCTACTGTGCCTAAATCCTGTTCCTCATTGGCCATTTCAAATGTAACCCTGCCCTGGTAATCCTGTGCTTGGGTAGGTGTTCACATGATTCCAGAGAGAGCTCTGGGAACAGTGTGCGTTTGAACCCCCAGCGAGATGGCTGGGAGAAATAAAACTTCTCTGAACATCTATCAAGAATATTGTTTCCTGATTCTTTCTACAGGCAAAGCTGTCTGCCAGGGAAAGTTGCAGAGACCCCACCACAACATTGGATCAGATATTTTTTGTTTCATTCTAAGATGTGTTTTTTCCCTCTTTCGGGGGAGATCAGGGAGAGATAGGGGCTGTTTGTTTGTTCATTTTATCCATATTGAAGAGAATCAGATCTTCAGTTACTTAATAAACTGCTTCCCAACAGGAAGCTTATGTTTGATGTGTTGCTGTGGAACTCATTTACATCATTCTGACACTGAACAAAAAAGCCCCCAACTAACCAACCAAAAAAATGCCCCAAACCCGACCAAATAGAAAAGATATGGCATTAGCCATTCTGCTGCACAAAATCTCCAGTCATGGCAGGGTAACAATACTCCAGTTTGTAAAGCTCTGCTGTGCTTTGATGATTGGAGAAATGCAGGGGAAAAGTCAGCTCATGACTGAAAGTATGAAACGGTAGATAAAAAGAAAAAGACAAATAATTTTCTAGTTGGTGGTTTACTGCACTTAGCATGTATAAACAGCATTTTGAATTTTTTAAAGGGTGCAAGATCTGCTTTACATGCAACAGCAGCTGAATGGCAAAGAAATCAGAAGGGTTGAAAGTCTTCACCTATGTCACATCTTCCAAAGCTGTTCCTACTGAGGTGACAGGTTTCTCAAAAGGATGTAATCCACATAGAAATCAACAGATGTTTCATCGTTAGTTAAATGTTCCTGCCGAAACTTATTTCACATCTTCTTTTAGTGTGCCAACCAGCCCAGATCGAAGAGGTCTGCCTTGAAAACACAGGCTCCAGTGTCTGGGGAGAGGTGGCATGAAGCTGCTCTCTGGGCTTGGACTCCACCTCCCAAACATACAAAACAAAGGAGACAGCGATTTTTGCCTGTGGTTACCACAATCAGGTTAGTTGTGCTGGTGACATAATTGAGCATTCACTGCACTGAAATCCTTGATTGCTTGCCCCTGTTAATGCCAGAGGCACGGATATTTACTGACCAGCCCAGGGCAATTTGAATAGACCCAGATCTGAGATACTGCTCTGAGGGGAAACTGCAGCCTGACAACTAACTGCTTGGAAGGGCCTTTGATTCGTGTATTTATTTTCAACAGTGTGAGGGTCCAATGAAACACTCTGCTGTTAAAAGCTAATTTCTGAAAATCATGTTCTGATACTATTACAGAATTTGTACTATGTAAAATTTCCAATTAAAAAAAAAATCATCAAAGAGGACTAATTTGCAAAATCTCCTATAAGCTGCAAGCTTATTTCCTGACTTTTTGTCTAAACCTGGCATCTTACAGATGTACTTTCTGAATTAGCTTCAAAGAAAAGGAATGCACTACCACAAAGTGTTGGGGTTTTCCTCTTTTTTCCCCCCCTATATACACACACAAAGCTGGGCAATCCTTAGAGGTAGATACCAAATAAATTTACTCAAGCTCAAAGCAACGTTCACTTATTTTGCTGGTTTAACAAACATTCTTGATCTAATTTGCCTAGAATATCTTTGCAAAATAAACAAGCTCAAAGTAGTGCAAGCAGTCAAAGTAAAATCCTTCAAACATTTGAATTAATTTTATCACAGATGGTAGGAATTCACCAGTAAGGTTATTTATATGTTCTCAGGCAATACTGTTCAAGCATAACTTATCATTGGAACAGAGACAAATACAAGTTATTTTCATTGTCTTTTAAGACATTCAAATGGAATTTATTTGCTTTCCTCAAGCAGCAAACTAGATAAGAGGTCTAGCTCTTTAAATGCTGTTGTTCCAGTTTCAGAGTAGAGAGGCTGTAAAATAGGGGTGCTTCATTAAAATACCATAGCTGGCACCTCTCAGAGGCACAGGAAAGGAATATTCACTGAGTAAGTAACACATTATAAATTATAATTGAGATTCAATTCTCCCAGGGAGAAGAGAAGGTAACTTGTCATTTGAAGTGTTGTGAGTTTCTGAGAGTGGACCGGGAGTTTAGAGGGTATAATGATATCATTAAGAAATGCCCTTGCAAAGCAAGCAAAATTATACTGTGCTGTTTCTTGAAAACCACAGGAACTCTTTATTGTTCTGTCAGCAGAGGTTCAAAGAGCTATGTGACCCTATTAACATTCATTCAGGCATGTATAACAAATTGGAGGGGGGAAATTTCTTGAATAGTTGATTATGTTTTGTGTGTTTGAATACCTAACGCTGTTAGCTGTAAGAGCTCAGCACCACAGAATGCACACCTTGCACACCTAGTTTACCTCACGGCTTTATTTTTCTTTTAATATTTAGAGGAGAAAGCAGTATCAAAGGTAGAGGAAGAGTTGGGAGGTTGGAAAGTGGAAAAAGTAGATAATGGCTAGCTGATTTGACGGCTGTGGTTGAACTGCTCTAGTATTCACAGTCCTTCTGCCTGAGCAGCAGTTATTATTAATCACCACAAAATCCTTTGAACCCACATATCCATGTCAGATAGGAATATGTGGGGTGATACACTATAAACATAAGCTAGGACCTTGCAGGGAAACTGAGTTGATCTCATTTTCAATTAGACACAGCTCTTCTGGCCAATTTATTTATTTATTTATTTATTTATTTATTTATTTATTTATTCACGTATTTATTTATTTATTTATGTGTGAAAAGTTGACCAAGAAGCTCTTTCACACAGAGTGGCAAACGACTGCAGTCCCCATGCTGCAGTGACCACTGACTCAGCTTAAGCAAAGACAGTGGTCAGCAACAGAAACTGAAGTTTGTCAGTTTGGTTTTGAATGCAAATTTTATCTTCTTTTATTTTAGAGAGAATGATTGCTAGATATGATCTCCGATGTTAGCAGAAAGCCCTCTCCCATTGATTAATTAAGTCAGAAGCTTTATCTGTACTAATTAATTAATTTCAGTTACACTACAGATTCAGGAATCCTTATCTCTTTAGGACTGTCTCCTTGCAGCTTTCCTCGCACTTAGCAATGAGATAGATAAATTATATGATAAAGGCAAAGACCATCACAAGGAGTTTAGCGTTGTCTGTGCTATACTGAGGAGTTGTTTCCTCAGAATTCAGTTCAGGTTCTCTGTATTTCCAAGTGATGCTAAACAAAGTTAGGATTGTTAGTGGGACTCTTCATGAAATTTCGCACAGAGGTTGGACTGGGATTCTTTGTAACTACTGTAGATGTCCATTTACATAAACATTCACACCAAGCCACAGAAAACCATTTCTTCCAGACACTGGGTACATATGCTACTGAGCACACTTAGTAATTCAAAGCTGCTTCTAAATCCTCTTGGAAAATAGAAGAATAAAATTTGTATTACCCTCTAAGCCTAGGCAAGCTTGCATTCTGTTTTCAGTTCATTAGAATTTCTGCTGTTTTCCTCTGTAATTCTTACACTGCGATCAAGCATTTTGCTCATCACATATAGTCATACTTCTACCTTCTGAAAAACTGCCAATCTAATGACCTTCTAAAGGTATCTGCTATTTGAAGGATATTAGCATTGTAATTGTTCTTGTGTCAGCTATGTATTTTCTTAGCTGCACTTTTATTGCATGTAGATTAGAGTTGGTCAGAAAGCCTCCTCTGAAATGGAAATTATTTTTATTAGCCTTTGGCCTTGATTTGAACTGGTTCCACTGCAAACAGTTTGAAACAGTGGGAGTGTGCTCAGAGTAAAAATCAGAACGTATATTTGAATGGTCTAATGGTCCAATATGTGTCTACCAGAAAGGGATGAAAAACACATCCTGAACTAATAATGGGAAGTTTTGAATTACAGGGAAGTAGAGCTACTGGATGAATTTCCACTGAAATCCCTTTTTTCCTCATTTACTCATTTACTGAAACCAAAGCTTAGCTGGGGGCAAGGGGTAGAGATGAGGGGAGAAGGAAGTAGGCTGAATATTTCTCTTGGTGTTTTCTACATTCCTTGGGAGACTGTGGTGCTTGAGGTTGACATTTTTGCATCAAGGGACCCCTGCTATTCAGGAATGCATATTTAAGTGTAAGACTCTACACGGTTAAGAAGAGACATAAAATATTGAGAACAAAACAAAGTTCTTCAAGATCTCTAGACAAATGTTCTAATTGATGTACAAAATTTCCAAAAAGTGCTCAGACACTGAGGGACATTTTCTTCAAGTCTAGAAAACTCTCTTGAAGTGGAAAATCACTTTCTGCCGTGGTGTAATAAAGGTGGAATTACAGCCTCCATCAAGACAATGGTAGAAGTTCCATTTGCATCAGCTGGGATTTCACGTCAAACTTACTGAGAGCATTGTAGTCTCTTTTGACCATGTTGACCATACACATATTTGCCTACACATGCCTACACATATATACACATACAAATATGTATGACCATACAAGGTGTGAGACATTTATGAGTTCCTTTGTTGAGGAGGAGATAATAATAAATGAGGCTTTAAAGAAGATTGTTCTGTGTGTAGAAATGTCCTAGTTTTCTGCACGTAATCAAGTCAAACAACAAGTAAGCAAATGTTTCCAAAACTCATTGCCTTTCTGCGTAATTTTAAAGTGTTTCTGACTGAAGCTCCTAACACCAGAAATTACCTTGCTTAGAGGAGCAGAAGGAACACAGAGTCCTGCCAAGAGCCCTCTCCTGCACCCGTGTGAGCTGAGCTGCTGGGTCTTCCACAGCAGCAGTCAGGGACCCGCAGCCAGTTCCACTGGTACAGCACGTCCTTGAAGGCATGTGCTAAAGACAGGGCTGTGAGCCAGAGGTGTAATGGAACATCTGGCCTTGTGCTGCCGCAGCTGTCTTCCCAGGGGACAGGAATTTCAGTCCTGCAGTTGTTAGTGAAGGCTCCAGCATGAGTCTTCTCCTAGAGAGAGCCAAGTCCTTATCTACCTGTGCTCAGGGGGTAATCCATGCCACATATCTCGATGTACAGTCATATCAGAGTGATGACTCCTCCTGCCTCGACTCGCTCCGTCTCCATGTACTTCCATTGCCACCCCACATCTCAAACAAAACAGCACCCATTCCAACTCTGTTGTCACACAGCTCTCACTGAGCTGTCACTATTGCTGTCTCTTTCTGATCTAGTCTATATGCAATCCCTTTTATAATTTTGCATAATCACTGTGTGCATTTGTCACAGCAAGAAATTACCTGTAGTAAACACTCTCTTCAGGAAGCATTCACTCATTTCCCATGCTAAAAAGGGGAAAGCCTTTGTAGTTGTAAAGGAAGTTAAAAAGATATTAAAGATGCATCACTCCTGAAATTTTATGAAATTAGGAAGGACAGGGATAGTGTAAATTAATGCAAGTACATTAGAGCAAGTTCACATCTTCTGAGAGAGAGAAACGTTCAACATACAACATGATCTATTCATGCATATGTTGGTGGGAAGGTTTGAGCATGACTGGTAGCTCTAGCTACTTTTTTATTATCTATCACTAAGAAACAGCTACTTTCTGTTCTATGCAGACTTACTGCAATAAACTTTCACATTTCCTTGCTGGGACTGAAAGAGTGTTTTTTTTCCTTTCTAATGCTTATCAGCAACTTGGTGAGATCTATATTAAAATGTAATAACTGACATAAAAAAAGACTTTCCATTTAACATGTGCAGCTTGTCCTTGTAGTCATAGCCAAAAGCCCTGAAGCGTCCAACTGGTAAATATGGCAGGGCTGGTCAATTCTACTAAGCAGTTAATTCCAGTTTTCAGGTGAAAAATGTGAGTCTATAGCCTGCTATCCTTTGCTTTTTCCTTGTTCCAGTCATCTCCCTAGCGATGATAGACACACAATGAGCATAGGCCTTCTCTTGCAGAGAGCAAAGTCTGTTTATCTACCTTTTTTTTCTAATATAAAATGAGTCAATCCCTCTTCTCATCTCCTATAATTTCAAAGGCTCCCTCACTGGCAGCTCAGAGAGTACTCACTCTACATAGCACAACAGCTGCTGGAGACAGATAGCATGAGCATTTCTGTAATGATTCAAACTGACCTTCTTTCAATGGATACTAAATGCTCCTCATTAGCTGTGACTTCATGTTCAGCCATCCAACACAGGTCTCTAACATGAAGCACATTCTAATATTGAGGGTAAAGTTAGCTAGGTAAACAGATTTGGGACCTTTTGAGACACCTTTTAATAATTAGAAAAAAAAAAAGGTATGTTATTTATGTGTACATATTGCAAATTATTTCATTCAAAATCTGTGTAAACATGCAGTGGACTTTAAATCAAGAAAGGTTTTTTTTCTACATATGTTTAAGAAACAGAATATCCAATTGCATCTTACAGCATCTGATAAATTCTGATCTTTAGCCACTTTCCAGTTGCTGAAGATCATTAGATCTTGAAGCTGTCTCATTTTAGGAACAGTTCCCTCATACTTACTAGGAGGAGGTCTCTATTGCCTTCATAGACAAGATTTTCAGGTCCCCTTCTGTAGGTTAACCCATTTTTATATAGCTCATATGGCCTCTATGAACATAAGCTTGAGTTCCTAGAAGATCTTCCAGAGTTACCAGCAAGGACTCTTGTTTGGGAAGCTGCAACATGCCTTTTGGACATGGCAACACGCTGTGATTACAACACCGGAACATCCTGCTTTTATATTCTGAGGAAATTGCTTGTCCTCTGGTAGGACACTACAAAAGGAACAGTTATCCATCTTCGAGGACTCAACCTAGAGTATCCCCTTTTCTTCAATTTCCCTATCCTGGGGAAGATAATCCTGGGGAAATAATTTCCCCACTTTTTTACAGGTCTTTAAATTCTGGACATAAATAAGCCAAAAGGTCTGCCTTCAAGTAGGTTTCTTTCTAACAGTGGAAGGAAAGAGGGACAGATTCTCAGTTGCCACAGATCATCATTTCTCTGCAGATGTGCACAGAACCCCAGCCAGTTACACTGTCCCAGCAACTGGCGTCAGCTCTGCTCACTTTTATCAGCATGAAAGACTGAGGAGAAGCCTAACAATCGAATGAGAAACTTTTGAATCTGCAATCAGTCTCCCGATATAAACTGTTAAAGCTGCATTTAGGGGCTTTTTTATACATGGTGCTAAGGGTTTATTTTGGTTTTTTTGGCTTGTCCTTGTCCAAGCCAGTGGATATATGAGCCTATACATGGTTTTCCTTGCCTAGCTTCTATCACTGAGGATTTTGTCTGTTCTGACTTCACTAGGCAACGACAGAGAGCTCTGTCTTTCTGTTAATGTGACCTGTTATAAATACCAGTGGAGATATAACAGCATCATAGGATATTTATAGCATAGGCAGACTTAACCTTACACTACAGATTTCTACAGAAAGGCTGAGTGTTCTTCAGATTGTTACTATGAGAATTCTCACCCAAAATTTTCAAATAACAGCAGTATTATGTTCAGAAACTGTGGAAAGAAGAGTTTTATCTTATACTTCTTATGCAAGGCATGTTAAGGCCTACATCCTTCACATGGCTCATAAAGAATTCCACGGAAAGTACTTAGTCAAAGAGATTGCACTCACCTCAGGTTTCAAAGTACAAATGTGTTTAAGCAAGGAAAGAGACGTCAGTTCCTTGCTCCAGCGTCTAGGCTGGTGAAAGAGACATCAAGTTTTCAGGGCAGAGGGCTTGGTGAAGTCTCCAAATGCTCAAGGACAGCCTGGGTTCTGTTCAAATGCCCAGTTTGACCATAACAAATATTAAATTATGCCCATTAAGCCAGGTCATGCTGACCTGAAATACTGTTCCNAGGTCGTGCTGATCTGAAATACTGTTCCATTACCTCCACTTGATTTCAAATTTCTAAAAGTAAGAAATATTAATAATTAAGACAGAAATCAAATGCTTCTTACCACTCATAGTGAAATAGATTATTAATTATTTTGATTCCCAGATGAAAGCTAATGAAAGAAACATACTTCCAGACTTTTTTTTTTTCCTATATAATTTTGGAAACCTATTCCACCATAATAATGCTATTCTGAAAATACAATGTATTTCCAGGAAAAAAAAAGTTTTTGACTTGAAAACTTCTATCAGCTCTAAAGGCTCATATTTTTCACTAAGATTTGGAAAAACAAGCATACAAAAATGTTGCACCTCTACATAATATCGAACTGTATTTTTTTCCTTCTAGATCTATATTTTTCTTCACATTTTGAGCATATTTTATATTATATCTCTTGCTTCTGAAGTACAACAAGAAAAACATTTGCTTGTATAAGATAGTGTCAAGAGACAAGTAATTTGCTGCTATAATTTAACTGACATCAAGTTCCTTGATCGTACATAATTACAGTAGGAGGAATTGTTTAAAAAATGGCTTTTTAAATCTATTGCTCATGGTAAAGATCAAAAAGCTTCATATAATTATAAACAGGCTGGATTTTCCATAATCTGGCATCTCATTCTAGATTTTGACTTGGGATAATCTCTCACTAATAATATCTAATAATATATAAACAAACTTGCTAGCTTGATTTTCTGATTTCATCTAAACATCAATGCTATTCAGTAGTATTAACAAATGTACCTTTGACAGTTTTCTATGAGAAGTCTATACAATTTTCTCTTATTTGAAGATTTTTTTAAGAAGAATTTTATCTGTATCTGATTCTCAAGAATTTTACCAGTATCTGATCAAAGAGTTCTTAAGTCAAGCATCACTGATTTCCTTTCATTTTCTTCTCCTCACGTTCCGTTCCCTGGTCCTTCATGCACTACAACACTCACAGAAATACCAGCTTCAACTTCTGGCTGGATTATGATGAACTGAAGATAACTTAAAAGAACTAAAGAAATTTAATGAATATCCTAATGTACTTTGTTGGTCAAATCTTCTGTCAAATTATTGCCAGTGAAAATCTGGAGACAAATTCCTGTTTGCAGATCTCAGTTGTTCCCACTGCTGTTCACTGCAAGGACTGTAAAATTTGAATCAAAGCCCTATTGAACTCCTGCAGTGATTCATCATTATCACAAAGTAGGAATATGTTTTTTTTTTCTTAGGAGTCACTGTAATCACATTTGAATACACCTGGGTGTGACAGAACTATCAGAGAAAGAAAGAATACAGCCAGGAAATCACCATTCACCCTGTTTCTTGTTTCAGTACCTTGAGACAGCCTTGGGGCACGTTTCCTGTTAGGTAAGGCAGCACGAGGTACTCTGGAGTGCAAACCTGATCTTCAGGTCAATTTTGAATCCAGTTTGGTGATTTGTGCCATAAGCCACTCAGCTGGGTCTTGGTAGATCACAGCCTTCTGACTTGGCTTTCATCAAAGAAATGGCAGGTGAGGTCAGACCTTCTGCTGTTTTGAAGGTTTTGGAAGATGTCTGGATGCTATTGAGAAGTTACTGCATTTGAATTCAGAGTACTATCTGGGGGAATTTCTAAACTGCTACATGCATGCACGTACACAAACTGCAGTACATAGCTCTGGTATTGGATAGGGCAGGAGCAAAGCGTGTTTCTTTATACTCATTGGTAGCAGCACCATAAAATCAAAAGTCCTGTCTGGAGGCAAACCAACTGCATCCTCAGAGCAGAAACCAACCAACCTTAACTAAAAAAAAATGTCTGGGCTTTACCAGACATGAAGGCTGTGTTCCCTGTAACACTTCAGCCTTGGTTTCCAGGATTATTAGAGGTTTTCCAATACAGTGGCCAGTAGCAAACACCCTGCATACTAAGAAGGGACCATTTCACCTGCATCACTATTGTAACATGGGTTTCTGACCTTTGTTATTGACCTCTGATGCTTCTAACCTGTTATGCAAAGTGCCAAAATATCGGTCTCTGGTTAACTTAAGCCACAATTGAATCTTGTCTACTGTCATGGGCTAATTATAAGCTCAGCATAACATACAGAGAACTGTAACTTCACAGACGAAGAAAACAGAGAAAAAACATGCTGTAAAGGGGAAAAGCTGTTCCTATTAAAAGAATGAAGATTAGAAGTGAAAACTCAGAAAGTTATTGGCAAAATAGATTTATTTTACGCACATCTCTCTCCCCACCTTTCCATCCACATGACAATCTTGTGCTTAATGTTTTAAAATTCAAGAGATCTGTAAGTTCTACGAAGTATGGCATGAGCTCAGAGCATACAGTGACAATTGTCTTGTGCTAAAACAGCAGAGCTTGTTAATCAGAGATGGTTTAGGCACTACAAAGACATTTGTCCCCACACTGCTGTGACATGATGAGAACTGCCATGCTGTACAAATACTTGTTTAGCATCTGAACTACTGTTGCTTGAAGTGGAGGCATAAGGCTATTTTTAGGTCATTAAATAATGTCACTGTTATTGTTCACATAATGAACTGTCTTTGTGATGCAATATATACAGAAATCCCTACAGAACAAGGAGTAATATTGAGCAAAATGTGCATTCAGCAATGTGGTGACCTAACTCCTACCTCATCTTTCTAAGTATTTA
>VYZQ01017760.1:30234-51870 GCA_013400655.1 Mystacornis crossleyi
TAATGGAGTGATATCAACACGCAAATGACAGACAGACTGACTGTTTTCTTAAGTAGATCATATACTGTGCTTAATCCGTTTTTCTTTGTGCCTGTGTAATTTAGGGTTTGGAGAACAACCGTCTGCTTGACTCAGTGTAGACAGAACAGTGGATACTGTTGAGCTGTGGGGGAGTGATAACTGTAGGAATATTTATCCATCAGCTGAAGACATTTTTTATATGTATATATATATATCTCCTCATTTTCACAGTCTCTTTGATATGCTTTTAATGGTCAGTTGGCTTTCATGGTGTTTATACCCGGATCTTTCTATGTGTTTCCTCTTCCCACCCTCCCCGGACGCTGGTTTGCAGGGAAGCCTTCATTCCACCCTTCTTAACAAAGAGCATGTGGAATTCATGGTTCAGATTCTGAATTGCCTTCAGTTCAGTTCCCAAATCAAAAATGCGTCTCTAAAAACAGAGGTTGGCTTCATTAGTGCACGTCACACCCGTGTTTCCTTCTGTGCGCTCAGAAATGGGGATGAATTCACGAAATGCTGGATTCTTGGAGGGAGTCTCAGCCCCTTGCTGTAGGGATTGCTTCTCTTCCTCCTGAGTCTGACAAAGCCCAAACTAGTTAATCTCTTGGGGTACTCATCTGATTCGTGCTCTCTGGTACCCAGCCAGAAAGCAGAATAATTTAACTCTCCCAAAGCTCTCTCCTGGCACAGCCAGATTTGTCCCCATTTGTGAGCAAGCTTGGCTATGATTTAATCATGGAGAGTGCAGTCCTATGCTAATAACAGACCTGCATACTCTCCTAAATGCAAATCGATGCTGAGCTGAGTGACATAACAGTCTTTTGGGTTTCACTCTGTGTAGTTGATGGGAGATACTGTGTGATTTTTGGGTGGACAAATGAACGCAATTTGGCAAGGATTACCTCTTTCTCTGAACGCAATTTGGCAAGCATTACCTCTTTCTCTGTGAGTATTGAGTACAGTTGTTGCCCCTTATTTACTAGTTAAGCTTGTATTTTGGTCATTAGCAGAGCTATGCAGCCACATCTAAAAATAAATATGAAAAGAGGTTTGTTTTTCTCTACTCTTTTCCTAGTTATCTTTAGAGCTTGACACTGCCTGGCACAGAACTTGTACTATGCAGTCTCCAGTGGCCTTTCAGAAAGGCTTTTCAGGCTTTGTTGACCCATTTCCTGGATTAGTCTGGCTAAGTTATGGATTATTTTGTCTATTAAGCTTCTTCTTGTGTCCTGTAATTCAAGAATGGCATATTGGCATAATAATGTGTTCAACTAGTTGAGTTTCTGAATCCATGTTTATAACTCTTTACGAAAGTCTGAAGAAGTAAGTGGTAATACTTTGATTTCACGCAATATAGAAGGCAGTAACTTTCAAGTACTTTGTGTTTGGTGGGTTTTTTTAATCATGCTTAAATAAGTGCTTAAATTCTAGAACAACAGGAAGCAGGCAGAATAATACATTTGTTGATGTAGGATGTCAGATAATTTAGTACAAATTACAGATTCTTTAAATACTTGAAAACAGTGAAGGTCAGGAAGCCTCCATTCAAAATTTTCCAGCGTATGTATAATATTTTACAGGATGTGTGTCTGTAGACTGCAAAAGAGTAATCTGTAAAAATCAACTTGTTTGTTGTTTTTCATGTTGTCTATTTATGCCCTGACAAATGAGCATCGGATGTAGTGTGGAGTCTGCAGACCAGCAGAGGGTTCAAGGTTACAGACAGACACGATTGTGTCTTGTAGCACGAGGAAACTGGGCTCAGGCTGTTATTTGGAATGGTTTGTTTGCAGTCAATAACTTGGAAGGTTCAAGTTATTTACTTCAAGTAAATAACTTGAAGCAACACCTTGGTGGCTTCCTCAAATAATTTAATCAATGGCTTAAATGGTTTAGAAAAGGAAAGTAATCAAAAGTCATACTATTTATAATTTGTTTGGTTCTATCAGATGAAAGTTTCCCTCACAGTCATTATGCTGCTGATATTCCTGAAAAGATGTATTTCAAAGTACATGTGGAACAATAATTTTATATTGAGTTGGTGGCCGTCATCTTGAAAATAAGAAAATTCCAGATTAGGTGCCTGTATTGTACACTTGATTTTATTTACATTATGTATTTTGTATTTTTCTGTATTGCATACAGAGCATTTAGAAAGAGAGAAAGAAAGGAAGAAGGAAAGAAAGAGGGAGCGAGAAGGAGAACACTAGTACAAATAAACTGTGTGGGCTCTGTAAGCTTTTCAGTCAGTGGAAGTGGTTAGTCTGGGTTTTATTGTCCAACTGTGTTAGAGTCTCTCAAGTTTGGTCTCTTCCATAAATTCTTCAAATACAGCAGTGTTTTTCTCTAGCTGAGCAAAGCTGGGGCTAAATCGGGTGCATTCATATCACAGTAAACATTTCAAATTCACCTTCCATGGCCAGTTAAAATGTAGTGAACTTCTGGAAGACCAACTCCCAGATGTAGTGAAAACATGTTTGAAGTATGTATTCTGCTGTGAGACATCAAGTTTATCTGTGGGAAATAGCTGCTGAAAGTAGTCATCTTTAATTATATTGGCGCTGATTTAGATGCACTGAGAAATGCCTCTGTGGAGTACAAACTGAAGCTTTATCTGTGACCACTACTATGCAGCAAAACCAGACTTAATTTCCCTAGTGAAACTATGAAAGCCTCACAAAATGTACCATCACTGCTTAGTAATTTAAGTAAACCATTGACAGGACATCCAGAACTTTATGTAAATTGAAGATGCTGACAAAATCCATTTCTTAGGGTGGTAAAAATAGATAATAATCAGACAGATCTATAGTTTAGCACTACGCATGAAGATTACCTTTATTATTTATACAAAAGTGTATCATTTTAGTAGTCCCTAAGAGACAGTGTGAACTGCAGCCACTGTGTTCAAATACTGTGAAGCACTTGCAGGCGTCCTCTTTCTACATAAGCCAAATTCTGATTTCCCCTTCGTTTATGTTTTTTCTTAGTAAAATTTCTGCAAAAGTGTTCAGTTATTATGTACTCTTGAGAATTGTGTACTGTTTTGGTATCTGATGAGGAAGCCTGTATTCAAAAGAGATTTGAAATTAAAAATACTGATATTGGATAAGTTTTATGACTTTTAAAGGTGTTAGAATTAAAATATTCTTGAATCATCATAACTGACAGCAAAATAATATAATAAAGCTAAAAGGCTGGATTTTCTACACAGCTTGGTTTCAGCTGAATCTTCTCAGTAAATGAATGTTCTAAGTCTTTGCAAAACAAAGTTTAAAGTCAATAACATCCAGAAAATATTTTAGCACTCTTACCTTTCAGACCTCAGGTTTGAGTTTTAAGATGTGCAGAATGGAAAACCATCTCTTACAATAATTTTCAAATATAGGCATTATGACTGGAAGGGCTTTTGTAGAGCATTTCATTGTANTATTCCCAAGAGTGTTAAGATATGTGGAATGAAATGGTGTGAGAAGCCCAGTTGTCTTGAAAACAAAAACTTCGTTTAAAACAAAAAGTGTACTCCAAAATATTCTTTAAAATTTTCTGGGAAAGGAACGAGGTCAGTTTTGCATAAAGGAGTCAGTTTGAGTTTTTAAATTCTTCCTGAGGTTTTTTTTCAAGCAGGCAGCAGTTTGTAACCTCGTGTTCAAATAAGTACATACCCCTTGTGCATACACACAAGAGAGGACACCGTTTCCAGTTACCTTCTAACCATTCACTGCTGGGTGCTATTTCATTCACAGGAGGAAACAAATTGGACTTTTTATCATACCTTACCTTGTGTATTACAAATCAATTTGTTTTCTGCTAGCATAATATTAATTATGCCACCAACAATAATAGCAAACACTTGGAACAGTAACTCACAGCCTTGAAACAAAGCCTTGTGTCCTTAGTCTTCTCAAATCTCTGCCTTTGGTTGTGTTGAGTTCAGTAGGAATCTTGGAAATTGGAGTTTGGAAGCACAAGCTGTTTTGTTGTTCTTTGACTTGTTCATCCTAAGAATTAAGGATTCTTTTTCTAAACAAGCCTTTCCAAATCCATGTCCCTCTATGTCTATGAACTGAGCGTTTCTCCAGCCAAGAAAATTTGCATGCATTATGGAAGAAAGAAGATTTGTCAAAACATGTCATAAAAATTACTTTAAAAACCCAAAGTATTATTCATAATGTACCCAAAGTGTACATTATGAATATAGTGGCTCTCCATAGTCACACTTCTTTTTGGGGACATTATTGCAAGATAAGCAGTAGGTTTGGGAAGGTAATACGGGCTGTCTTACTGATAACACAAGCCATGTCCTCAGGGAAACATCATACATTCCAGCACATTTCAGGAAATTTCATAAATTTCAGCATATCTCACATGTGTCAGGCATGTCTGCTTCTCAGGATGGGCCTTTTTTTTTTTAAAGGAAATATATTTTTGGTTTTCCCTGAAAGCACATGGCTTTGTCTCCTAGCTAAATTATACTGTCTTTAAAAAGCCCCAAAACCATCCCATCATCTGATTCATGAGTCTTACCCTAAATCTACTGGGGCTTTTTTAAACATTCAGATCTTCCTTTAAGTATCTTTACAATGACACACTCACTTGCTGCCCTCTTTTAACCTCATGACTCCTGGAATGCTCTCCATGGATAAAGCATGAGTGTATTCACTAGGAATCTTGTCATTTTCTTTGGAGCTTGGCAGTATGATTTTATTTTTTTTCCCCTCTGCTTGGAGATACAAAGAGGTTTAAAAGTTAAGCCTGGATCAGTGGCTGGAGTTGAGTACTGGATTCACAGAAGGCTGTGCAGAGGATGCACGTAATACTGTTTGAAGTCATTATTAAGCATTGCTGGGGTTTGTGCTGAGAAGTGGAAATCCTTGCAAGTGGTTTTGAAAGGGAGATGTAATACAGTATATCTGAAATGTAGAAATACATTCAGATAATATTATGGCAACCTGAAAAACAGAAGGAAGCTGCACTAGTTAAATAAAACGTAGAAAAACTTGGAACTTGGCAATTCATACATATATCATATGCTTTTTGAAAATACCTCCAGAAAATGATATGTTTTAATGTAATTTTGACTCTTCTTTTTGGCATGTTGTTACAGTTTTTTCTTACTGTTTTATTTTTCTAAGGAATCCAAAATGTACTCAGCTTATTCTGTGCCGTGCTTACAGAAAACAAGGTTCTCTTTCACTCAGCAAGTTTTCAAAGGCTCAGTGATGCCTGTAGGGCTCTGGAATCTTTGATGTTTCCCCTCAAATACAGGTGAGTTAAGTTTGGACTCTTCGAACTCATTAACTAATTTTATAACTCATTTTGTAACTTAGATTACGTTGTCCCAAACAAAAGGAGTTATGCTATATTTGTTCAAATAAGCAAAGCTATTCATGATGATGCATACAAGTCCTAGTCCGTACACATCATTAATAAAAATTTAGTCGCATCATGGCTATGGAAACAATTAAGGGAGAAACATCCCTCCTGCAAATGTAGAGTAGAATCCCTTCTCACAACCCAAAATATTCTGTGGTGCAAAGATGGCAGCTACATTAGTGTGTATCAGGGTTTTAGTCACTGACAAATGTCCTCCAGAGAATGAATTTAAGTCAACAAACCGATCCTCTCTAACGAGCCACAGGTGGATCCAGCATTTTGAAATGGAAAACTTCACATCAATCAATTTGGGTTTTTTAGGAAGAAGACATCTAATTCTGACTCACCTGTTTCAAACCATGCTTGTATTCTAATAGCTTGTTTTATTTAAAATATTTCAGAGATAGGCTTCATTTTAATACTGGAAAAAATGGAAGTTGAGTTTTGGAATATGTTTCTTAATGTTTAAATAGTAATGAATGTAAACTTTTAATAACTGTAAATTAGGTGTAGAAATGCATTGATCAATTTAGATTCAGCTCTTGATGTTGTTTTGATGAACACACCGAGTTTTTTAAATTGTCAAACCAAGTAAACAGTACCTTAGATAGTGTTCTATGCATAATGTTTAGTTGTCATTTCAATATGAAAGAAAAATATTTCCTTAAAAGATTTATTATTCATGGTATTTTACTATAGGCTGAAGTGTAGGTATCTGGCCAAAAACTAATCATGTTTTTAAAATACATGTATTACCCATGACTTTAGTGTCCCTGACTACTAACAGAAAGATTGTATTTTTTTTAAGAAAAAAATTGTCCTGTGTGAAAAGATAGAAGCTTTTATTCTATTCTATTTGTTCTTTTCACAGTTATCCCTATATTCCAATTCTTCCTGCACAGCTGCTGGAGGTTCTCAGCTCCCCAACACCTTTCATCATTGGTGTTCATTCCGTCTTTCGCAATGACATTCACGAACTTGTGAGTATTTGTGCCCACTCACCCTCACAGTGCCTGCTGTGGTGCTCAGCTGCAGAGGGCTTCGGAGTGCCTGAGAGATGTTCGTATGAATAATTCCCTGATGGTCAAAATATTACTGTATGAAAGCAAGACGAGACAATCAGAAGAAGAAAAAAGAGAAAAAGCATCAGGTTTTTTTGTAAATATATTGAGACTATAAAGCAGAGGAGGGAAATTATTTGATTCTAAGTACAGGAGGGGAGGGAATGGATCCATTTCCAGCTTTGTCATCTATTTGTCCTGAGTTTGAGCAATTCACTTCAGATTTGCAAATGTATTCTCAAATGTTTTATTTTACCCTATTTAAGTGTGTCCTTGGAGAAACTGAACCAGGGTTACAAGAGGTGCTTAGAAATGCAAAATTTTACCTGTGGCTGCCCTCACTGTGTTCTTTTGCAAAGAGCCTGTTGGTATCTCAAATCTCTGAACACAGACCTGAAACACCCAGAAGCAAAAGTCACTTTTGAAAGTTTAGCCTAATTTCATTTAATTTGGTTTAATTTAATTTTTCATTGTTAGATTCGGTAACAGAAAGTATTTGGAGTACTTCCTGTATCAAAAGGATTCTGTACATTACAGTTAGTACTGTTTTAATTAGTTTATTCTAACTTATTTGCAGATCATGAAATTCGAAGTGTTACATTTTTAAGCTATGCTCAGTGTGTGCACTACCAATAATGTATTTGTCCCTTACAGTTAGATGTAATCATAGCAGACCTGGATGGAGGAACAATTAAAATTCCTGAATGTATTCATCTGTCCCAGCTGCCAGAGCCACTGCTACACCAGACTCAAATGGCGCTTTCTCTGGTACGCTTTGATAAAATCCCCCCTTTCCACCTTCTCACCTATGTGTAACAAATGAAAGATTTCAATATTAAGCTTCCACACACACTGGAAGTGAGATTTCGTAGAATGATTCATGCAACATTCCTGGTTTAAGAAGAGTTTGTTCTCTGTAGTTGAAGTTATTCAGTAATTTAAATCTAAAATGTCTTTTCACTGTTGAAGAGGTAGGGATTTTTCCTTTATAATGATTTTTAATAGGAGTATTTGAGCAGCATTATTACTATTCGGTTCTGCTGCCTTTCTGTGTTAATAAATTCATTTCAACCGTACATTTTCTTGAAATTTAACAGATGAATAACCCTTTAGTCTTAAAGTTTATTGTGTGATGCCCCTATTTCACTATTCAGGAATGATGGCTTCTGCATAAGGGAATCACCATGAAAGGTACTTCAGTTTGTCCTTTTGCTGTCATTGTAGTAAGTTAGATATCACCTTATTTGGAGACTTCTGAGCAAATCGTCTTATCTTGAAAAGAAGAATTTTTAGTCTGGTAATCTGTTTCAGCTGAACTGATTCTAAAATCCCTAATGGTATTGATCAGCTTCATGGACTGTGATAGCAGTTTTTGATAACTAGCTCACATATAGAAACCTGAAGCTGAGAAGTTAATTCCACCTTTATTTCCATGCAGTCTCCACAATTTAACTCAATTTATTACTTGAAGTACTCAATATCAGTGGATATTAATTTGAGAAAGAAGAAAAAAAAATTACCTTTTTCTCAGCAAAGTGAAGGAAAAAGATTTTGTTTCCAAAATTCTCTAGGTTTTGCATCCTGATTTGGAAACAGCAGATTATGCCTTCCCTCCCCCACGAACAGCTTTATCACACTCAAAAATGCTGGTAAGATTTCTGTGTTATTTTCTGTCTGACTTTCTTGAGTGGAAAACTGTTGAAATTTTAGACTGACTTTCTTTTAAGAATTTATGTTTGCTTTTCCATGTACTTTATAGTATTAGTGGTGGAGCAAAAAAAATGCATTTTTCCCTCTAATAGTATTTTAATGGGTTGGAAGTTTTATAAAATCCAAAAGCCAGTTCAGTTTAAGAACACCCATTGGGGAGTTTTGTGTAGATCTATTTGAACATGTGAAACTCTTAGGTGGTACAATATATTTTTTGTACTTATTTCTTGCTTAAGATTGGGATTTTTCATTGCTGAAGACAGGCAATGTCATCCAGACTTCATCTAAACTAATGGTAGAATTCTGCTAAGATCTCACTTTGAATAGGGAAGTTATAAATTAATGTAATTTTGGATCAAAATAAGAAATTTTTTAAATCTGAAAGAAATTACCATGTTTTCAAGTAGTTCAAAAAGCCAGGGTAAAAATGTACCTGTTAAAAGTTTAGAGAGCAGCAGAAAATGAACATATGTCTCAGTAAAGTGACCCATACAAAATTTAAGTTAAAAATAGAACAACACTGATCATGTTCCAATGAAGAATAAACAGATATCTAATAAAATATTCCACTAATATATTCCAGCTTTATATAATCTTGTGTACACCTTTTCTCTTTTAAAATAAATTACAGGCTGTAACTTACTTAGGTTATATTTGCTTGTTAGTTATTTGATCAGCTGGTTACCTGATAGTAAATACAATATTTGCTGTGTGTAGCATTTAAAATTAGAGTTTATTTAGAACATCTTTTGAGACACCATAAAACCCCCGGTCATAAAACAATTTTTGGGACCTCAGGTTTTTGACACGGCTGCTGAAACACAATAATAGGGTGGCCCAGGATTTCATGGCAGTCTTTAGGGGCATCTGGGCCAGGTGGAGATGTCACCGCCCCAAGTCTGTCCCGGTTGTTCACATCATTTCCATTACTCTGGTGGTGTGTGTGTAAGCACTCCCTTAAATAAATAAACCAGGACTTTAAAGATCTACTATTTTAAACTTTTTAAGCTAACTGTGGCTTATTTTGGTTGCAGAAGGTTGGCAGGTGAAGACGTGAGTGTGCAGGGTCCTAGATGAGCAGCTGGGCAAACCTGGAGCAGTCTGCTCACCCGGCAGAGCTGCAGCAGGTGGCTCTAGTGGGGTGCTCCGAGCCTGGCTCCTCCAGCAGCAGCAGGGCCACCTTAGGCTCTTGTTATTCCCTGCTGCCCCTGCTCACTCTGAAGACACTGCTCGTGTAAAAGACACTGCTGCAAAACCACACTTATTTTAGGGAATAAATCCAGGCTAAAATAGCCTTTTTCCTTTATTTCATGTCAGGTTGCTCTCATAGCAGTTGATTTGTGTGGTTCGCCACGTGACCACCCCTCAGCCACGCTGGCATTGCCCAGAGCCTGTGGTGCAGGCATGGGAAAGATCAGCAGGGGTGAAGGGTGACTGTGTACAGAACCTGTCATGGCCATCTGAGGGCAGGGCAGGGGAACCTGGTGGTGTTTAAGGTCCCTTCCAGCCCTAACCATTCTATGAGAAAACCTCACACCTGCACAAGTATCTCTGCTTCATGAGCTGCACTGCTACACTGATGAATTTGTAGGCTTTTCTCATTTAGTTCTCTACAAAATGTGGAGAAATTTAGGATACAAGGATGCTTTGACAGCGTATTCAATTACTGCTTACAGGATAAAGAAGTGCGAGCAATCTTCCTTAGGCTATTTGCACAGCTTTTCCAAGGATACCGGTCCTGTCTTCAGCTGATCAGAATCCATGCTGAGCCAGTCATTCACTTCCATAAGGTAAAGGAGGAGCAGTTATGTGTATTTATGGTGTTCCTTTGTGCCATGTTATTCCCACAAGCCTGCCTTTTGAACAAGTGGTAAAGTTTAAAAAACGTAAATAAAATTATCTACATGGGATAAGCACATCCTTTTGGCATAGCACAATATCAGTATGTTTTAGTGAGACTAATTACAGCGATAGTAATGAAATATACAAAAAAGTTAGCATTTAAATTTAATACAAATAAACATTTGAGGAATCATTGTGGAATTTTGAAAACCTTTGTATGTAGTAAGATGACATTGCTTGGAGGTACTCGTTTTCTCTGTTATTACTGGTGAGATTTAAAAAACGTGTGCATCAAATTTCCAGTTCTGAATTTAGGTATAAAAAGATACCATGTATAATAAAAGATTTAAAAGTACCACTTGCTAGTATAAGCTGATGGGCTGGTGAAAATGTTTAACTAGTATGTAACAGTTGCTTGGAATTTTGATGTTGATTAAAAAAATGCATTTTTTTCTGTCTTTGTTGCAGGCAGCCTTCTTGGGCCAGCGAGGCTTAATTGAGAATGACTTTCTAACCAAAGTCCTCAATGGAATGGCATTTGCTGGCTTTGTGTCAGAGAGGGGTCCTCCCTTCAGGACCTGTGATCTTTTTGATGAGGTGAAAACTCTTTCTGTATTCCCAACTAAAGTACAGTGTACCTGTGATATTTCAGCATGGGAAAAACTACTGAAATGATTCTGAATCCCCACTGTTTATTATATCAAGTTTATACTAATCATCTCAACTCTTATTTTCTGCTAAAGAGGTATTTCCAGCTTACTTCCTTAAAATTATGCCCCCTCGTATGTATGAAGTTAAATAGTTGTATAAACCTTGGTAATGCTGTTCCTATTGTCAGATCTGTAGCTTCATAATACATTGCATGTGCTAGTAGAGAATTATTTCGAGTTAATTAAATTATTTCGAATTTAATTATATTTTATGAAGTGTTGACGAACTCATTGAGAAATATTACTTTAAATACATATCCGACAATGTAAACTGAGACAAAAAAACTTCATTTAAAAAACCAATGCCATTTTTACTCTGGTGGCTTTGAGTTGAATGTGGAGTAAAAATAGAGTTTGATATGAATTCTGTGTTGTAGTACCTATGAAAAATATGGATTGAGGTATAGAATTATGAAAGGACTGGTTTTGGTATGTAGGAATTTCTGTCTGGTAACAAACACTGCGTATGAAACTGAAAATGTCTCATGTTCCAGAGCAATGTGACATCACACACTTTTCAGCATTCAGCTTTCTTTCCTTGGTCTCAATTTAAGATTAACATTTCATAATTTAAATAGGAAATAATTTTTTTTAGTTGAATTATCAACATTTTTATTCTTTCTTCTTTTAAAAAAAGTTGGTGGCCTTTGAAGTCGAAAGAATTAAAGCTGAAGAGGGCAATCCACCCAAAATGATAAAGCATGTTAGAGAACTTGCAGAACAGCTCTTCAGAAATGTAAGTTGACTGTACCTGCTGCATCTGTGGAGTTGAGATGGTAACACTGAAAATTCTTATTTCTCAGATTGATCCAGTATCCAGAAAATGGAAATGCCTGCTTGTGGTAGTCATCATCTGCATTATGGCAAAAACTCTGGAACGTTAACAATACCTAATTTTGTCGATGCAAAGGAAATTCAGTATGGTAGTATTGATCTATTGATGCTAATATTGATTTGCATATAGCTACAACTACTTATCTATTTTTAGTGTGTATTCACGTAACAGCTATAAACTGCTATTTTCTCTGCTGTGAGCTGTCCATGCCAAATACATCTCTTTTCTTACCTCTCAACAGTTTTTTCTCAACATATGAAAAGCATGCATCCAGTTTGGCATAATGTGTACTTTCAGCAGTTCTTTCCTGCTGTGTGACCCAGTCCCCCTGGTTTGCGTGCTCAGCAAGCACTATGTTTTTTTTACAACCTGTTTCTTGTACTCTTTAGGATTCCTACAACACCATTTCCAGTTTAATTTTTGCCTTCGTATCATGTTTATTTTACATAGGGCTTTTATAAAATCTCTAACCATTTCCTTAGCTGGTTCTGGTGTGAGTTTTTTGTTTGTGAGTTTTGGGGTTTTTGTTTGTTTTGAGGTTTGTGGGCTTTTTTGGCATAGGCTGATCTCCCTCCCCCTCACACTTCTGTGGTTATTCAGACTCCACAGAGCATTATCTATTACACCATCAGCTGACACCTTTGTCACCCTTTTTTTTTCTTCATCGCACTTCCCCAAAACTGTGGTTTACAACTACCATTCTGCAAAAAACCCCACAAGAACTCCAAATACTGCTAAGTTCTGGGGTGTTTGGGGGTTCCTTTTGGGTTCTGTGTGTCTTTTCTGGTGATGAGATTTATTTATACCACTGTGATGAACCTGCTCCTTCACTATCACCAAGTCAGTGGCTTCACAGGAGCACACACTGATAATCACTAAGTCAATGACTTTGTGCATTGAGAAGACAGATTTCTGGTAGTTGTGCATGCACCTATCTTTGACTAAATATAGGTGATGAGTAACACTGCTTCTTTAAGTTGTGACTAGAGCTTTCTGATTTTAAACTGACTGCATGGTGTATTTTGACATCTCATTTCACAGTTTTGATGGTTATAATATTGTAGCTGTGACAGTTTAGATACAAGGGAGAGACAAGATCTGTTGGGGAGAGATAATGTTTGCATGAGTCTTGCTGGTACAAGTGGAAAATCCAAGGCATTTGACCTTTAATTAGCCTAATAGCATGTACATCTGATGTGACATTTGTGATGTCCAAGATTAAAGTAACTTTTCCTTTGTATGTCCTCTGAATCTCTCCTCTCGCTGAAATGCTGTGGAAGTTGTTCTCCTTTTCTGGCATTTTCTGCCCTCTGTCCTCTGTTGCCCCCTCCTGAGACTGCGTTCCCTTTCTCTCCCTTGCTTCCTCTGGCATCTGTTGCTCTCATACCCCTGGATTTTTGGCTGTTTCCATTAAATTTTCCTTTGCAGAGAATGTATGTGGCTAAGTAGCTGCTCTGTTTTGACTGCTGTTTCTCATGTTTATCCATTTGATCTCTTTGTTGCCTTTTGCTCCTGTAAACAACAGTTTTAAGCTCCTGTTTACAAGTTTTCTTTCAAACTTACTGTGCATTTACAAGAGAAATCTCACTGATGGATAGCACTCCTTGGCAGTGGTATGTAGCCAGTAATGAGTAACAGCATAGAGTCAAATTGGACAGCAGTAAATTCAGATGTGATTAATGGTAACCCTGGTATAAATGAATGAAGAGATGAAAGTACCCCATTCTATTTGATTACTAACCCCTGGAAAATGTGAGGTGTGATCCTATGCATGGTGGTTGATAGTCTCTGTAATGAACAGCTTGACTGTCTCATTAATTTATATTCAAGTTCTTAATATTCGTTAAGCTGCATAAGATCAACCTAAGTTAGGCAGTGATTTTCTTTTGCTCTCATTTCGAATTTTGCACATCGACAAAAATAATTTTTAAAAAAGCCTTTAACAAAGTTGGAAATATTAACGGCAATGAGTCAAGGGAGATATTAATATGAAACATTTTACTAGTCATCTGCATTAGATATTTGACTTCTTAATCTTTTGGGGATAGGAGATACTCCAAACAGCAGTAAAATTAGATGAGACAGATGGTGACACTGCGTGGTTCATTTTGTGTGTGATCTTTTCCTTTTGACCTGCAGGAGAATCCCAATCCCCACATAGCATTCCAGAAAGTGCCGCGGCCCACGGAGGGCTCCCACTTGCGGGTTCACATCCTGCCTTTCCCCCGGATCAACGAGGGCCGGGTGCAGGAGCTGCTCCAGGAAGGGCTGGCCAGGAGTCAGGGTGCCCCCCCTGCCACGCGGGGGGACAAGAAGTGCGTGGTGCCAGCGGGTCCCCCTGTGGGTATGTTCATTTTTTCCCTGCCTCACCTGGTTCTCATGGATAACTAGCATGACTGCAATGTGGTGCTCCCAATTTTATGTTAATACTGCATTTTTAGTGATCATATTTTCAGTGATCTGGTGTGTAGACTTCAGCGTTTGCCTTTGCACTTTTAAAAGCTCTTTTTTATCTGCCTTTACTGAGAAGTCAAACATCCAGAGAGTGAGGGGCAGAACTGCTAACAACAAAAAAAAATTTGATCTGAATTAGGTTTTGAGTTGAACAATTAAATTAGGTATTGTCTACTCACCTAGGCCTGTTAAATATCACTATAGGACACTTGTAGGAATGAAGCTTTGAACCATTCGAGTTTCTCCTTTGATACCAGTGGGAGACGTGTAAATTACTGGGAAAAGGCAAAGTGCAAAGATGGCATCTGTCTCAAAATAAATATACCTATATTTAAACATAAAGAGCAGATGCGGACATTGTAGGCCTGCAGATTTTCATTTTAATGCCAGAAAGTTCTTTTCCTTATAGTCGTACTCATCAGTGTGAATGATGGCATAAACCAGTATCGTTAGTAAACTCGCAGGTGAAGTTGGCAGAGCTTGCAAAACTTTTGAAGGATGGGATCAGAATTCAAATCCATCTTTAAAAATTAGATTTCTAACCACAAGACTGCGTTGCATTTTGTTCTTCTCTACTGCTTTTCTTCAAATAAGGTATTGCACTTGCCTAGGCATGATCGGCTGACGAGGCAGCAGTTCTGCAGAAATCAATTTGGGAACTTTAATGACCATAGGGCAAACATGACCCAGCTATATCAAGCTACCGCAAAAAGGACAAACATCTTAGTAGGATGTATAAACAGGAGCGCAGTTAGTGAACCCCATGGAAAGATCTTTTCATTGTGCTCAGTAAGACCTCAGCTGGCATGTTTGTGTCCATTTTTGGACACTGGAAGACCGTCTCCATTTTTAGTTCTGTTGGAGGGAGTCCATAAGAAAGCAACAGGAATGACCAGTGATCGAGAGAATGTGACCTACAAGGAAAGATGGGGAGTTGTTTAGACTGAAAAGTAGGAGGCTGAGGGGACACATAATAACAGGCTTCAATTATACAAGAGACAGTTAGAAAAAGAAGGGGAATAATCTGTAATGATAAGAAATAATGGGTTTAATTGCAGCACAGAAATAGAGTTATTTGTCAGCAAGACGTGGTAAAATGAGGATTGTGAGGCAGTTGGGTGGATTTCTTGTGAAGCCGTGGAGTCTCTGTTATCACAGAACATTGGGAACATGTTAAGACAAACATGAGAAATAACATAAATAGTGTTGATCCTGTCTAGGGACAGCAGGGTGAACTAGATGGCCTCTTGAGGCCCTGCCCAGGCCTGTTTCTCTTTGGGTTTATGTAAGAAGAGGGTGAACTCTCTTCACCTGCCTTTGGTGTTGACTGTATCGTTGAATCTGGTACTTTAAAAATTTAGAGGCTATGTGGTTGTGTTCTGTTGTCTTTCTTCAAAAGGCTAGTTGCAAGAGAAGAGGGTTTTTTAAGAAGGTAATTTCTGTGTCAAAGCGGGGGGTTTTTCTGGTTTTTTTCTGAGGAACAGCTTTCACACTTACACTCCCTGCTGAACTGTGTCTCAGAATCCTTGGAGATAAGTAGCTTGTTATTATCAACTAGAAAGGCATATTTGGCATTTAGATACTATTTATTTGATATCATAGAGAAACGGAGAATGTTAGTTCTTAACGTTCTGAATTTTCTTGAAAAATCACAGCAAAACAGTGCATTAAGAAAATGAGATCTCAACAATTTGGAATCTCGATAAGAAGTTTGTCAGGTTTTATTCCCTGTTGCAGAATTCTTGTCATGGCCATCTAAAAATAGTTATCCACTGCTACAAAATATGCAAGGCTACGTAGCTCACTGCAAAACACGCACACACATATTTATTACTAATTTGTGTTTATTTATGTATTTCAGCAGTATGTCAGAGGTTATAATCTCTTTGTGCCTGTATGAGACAAACACAACAAGTATTTAAGAGAATCAACTATTCCAGTTAAAATTCAGAGCACTCTCCTCTTCAGATGGTATAGGAAAACCAAACATTTAGGGTCTTGTGATCCCATCTGCTTACTAAGGGTATTTGCTTAACAAAATAAAAGGGAGGACACAGTAATTATTTTTTAAAAGAAATTTCTGATATTCTTTGTGGTTCTTGCAGAAGACATTTCACAGATGTATATTCTTCTTTTTCTTTGTTAGTTTCCATAATGGAAAAAGGAAGCACAGTTTTCAACAGTGCTCAAAGGCTGGAAGTTGTTAGAAACTGCATCTCGTTCATTTTTGAAAACAAATTTTTGGAGACTGAAAAGGTAATAAAATGAAATTTTAATTCTCCCAAGTAACCCTCTGTTCTGTTAATGAGCAAATGGAGTCTGGCCTAATCACAAAGTACATTTTGAAGTCTTGCTTCAAGTGCTAAGGATTATTTTAGCCATTTAAATGAATGAAGTAAGCAATAAAAATAAACATCTAAATGCAATATTGTGTGTAATATGAGGCTAATGGATTTGAAAACCTGTTTCTAATACTGCATGAGTGAGTTGAAAACCCTTTTTGCAAAATTGATTACTGTTATAAGTAGTATTGTCCACGTAATTTTTTTTTAAGAGGTGGGTGTATATTGGTCTAGCAGCATTAATTAGAAGGAATGCAAACAAAAGGCATACGTCTGTGCTTCAGTGTTTAACAGCCAATGCTCTCTGGAAATTTTCAGTACAGTCAACTTTGCTAGTTTTAAAAATCAGTACTTTGATAGAACTCAGAGATTCATATAAATATTTGGCATGTCTGTCTTCACTGAAATCTGCTAGTGAGTTGTCGTCCTCGACATTCTTATTTTCTCTTCATTAAGAAGTTGCCAGGTTTTGTAGATTCTGTTCACAGAGTTTTCAGTTATTGATTCTAAAACAATCACTCAAACTTACAATCAAATCTAATTCTACATATGAAAATGACTGTAAAATTACTAAAGAATTTTTTTGATTTCTCAGGGAAGTATCCCCTGTATATCTCTGAGGCTGTGCAGATCAAGATAGAAAATGAACTTTGCTTGAGTTATGGTGTCAAAATGCACATGGGAAAAGTCTAAATAAAGTGTGTAACTCTTTTGACCCAAGCAGAGCACAGTAGTTTTTAACTTCTTTCAATTTCCAGGCACTTGGGAAAGTTCAGTGGGTTTTTTGTCCCTCTATGTGGTAAATTTGTCCTCGGCCAATAGGTGCCTCTTCTTACTTACCTTTTACCTCCAGTCTAAAGGGCCACAGCTGATAATCACTGCTGTAGCATTTGCTGCATCTTTAAAACTTTGATATAAATATTCTGTTGGCGCTGGTCTGGGATAAACTGCATGACAGTCTAGTGGGCTCACTGCTATGAGAGGTATGCCACTTCTAAACCCATTTGTCATTCACTGCTTATCAGAAAACCTGCTGGTCAGCCTTGATAGGCCAACTCCAGTCCTCGCCTGGCTGTACAGAACAGAGGACTTGCTTTCATTCACAATAATCCATTTCTGATTTCACATCCATTCAATGTCCATATTACATTATTTCTATTTACAGATGTAGGTGAGAAATGCTGTTTAATGCATTTGGGAAAAAAAAAAGGGGGGGAAATTTAGTACTTGGTAACTCAGGCTAAATCAACCATTACGTGAAAGTTTGATATTCAAGCTAATGGGTAATTTCCACAGTTGTTCTTTACTGTCACTTGCAGTTTCTTAATAAAAAATGAATGCTGTTCTGTATGAGTAGTGCCATTTAATTTCATTTCCATAAAGTGAGATGTTCTTCTCTGCAGACCCTGCCTGCAGCTCTGAGAGCCCTGAAAGGCAAGGCAGCTCGGCACTGCCTGACCCAGGAGCTAGGCCAGCACGTTAAAGAAAACCGAGCAATCCTGGACCATCAGCAGTTTGACTACATTGTGAGAATGATGAACTGTGCTTTGCAGGTACAGTGTGGCAAGGCTTTGGCCTTGATTGTCTTTCTCTTGTCACCAGGATAAGCAAAATTGCTTAGAGGGTTGTGAACAAGCAAAATAATTAAATTACTGGACCGTGTCCTACAGCAGTGTAGTGGATACTACCTGGTGGATTTAAGATATTTTGTTGTTGAAAGAGTAAAGGACAAAGCACTCAGGTCTGTACAGATCTGCCTGATATGACGAGCAGAAAAACTGTTCCCATTATTAATAATTTAGATACAATTTGGTTTTGGTAAGTATTGAAATGATATAACTTAATGGCTTGAAGTGCTTTTTCTAATGGGTGGATCTTGGCTTTTCCAAGTAATTTTCAATGCAGAGTTCCTAAAAGTTCTATAACCCACTGCTCAGTTAAAAAGAATGAAGTTTGTCTTCTTTGTCATCACATAGTTTAAGAAGAAAGCATATTTTCTGCTTCTGTGGCTCACGAAGGCAGTTCTGCTTGTCACAGTGACATTTTAGTTTGTCAGAGACTCACTGCAAGTGTTTTCAGTTCGTCTCCAAAGTTAATTGTACTGACAAATTATTATGTGCTGAATAAGCATCAACATATGGTGGCAGCTACATATGAAATCAAAGTATGTGGGTGACTTCTTTTGACTTTCATTTCAATAATTGGTCTGTTTTACCTTCACTTGTTTTCAATTCATCATCTGAAATATTTTAGGGAATTATGTTTCCAGTCTGTTGTCTGAGAATGTAGTAGTATTTTTTCATAATTTTTAATGTGATGACATTTGATTATAATTTCTCTTTTGTTGACCCTAAGTTATTATATCAAATTTTGGATTTGATGGAGGCCTTAGTATTTTAATCCCACTCTCTTCTGACCTAAAAACCACCTAAATTGTTTTGCAGCAGTTTGTTGACCCATATTTTTTAAAAGGCGGGTGCTAAATGCAGCTTTCACTGAAGTGTAGAAATAAATTAACATTGACTGAGCAAATACTACCTCAGGTCACCATCAAATGCAAGTTATATTGTGTTGCTTTTCTTGATTGTTCACAGTAAGATGTTTTTCTACTGTTGTGAAAGAAGTTCATCTTTGTCTGAGCAGCGGTCTTAGGAGCAAAATTACCTGCAGTCAGCAGATGAAAAATGAGGTTGACTGGCTAAAATTATGCAGCACGTAGAATCTGCTTTTTGGCATGGGTCTTCACCTCTTCCAAGCCCTAAATTTAGCCTTACAGTTGGAAGAAAAATTGAATTTATCTGTGAAACTCTATTTCTCTGTCCAAAATCATGACTAATGGAATATTGCACCTGCTGTGTATTCCAGAGTTAGAAATTTTCTTTCAAACCAGAAAGCAGGATTGTCTAGATGTGTCACAGATTTTGCTTCTACTTTTTTGATCATTCCTAGGTTAAAAAAAAGAATTCAGATGGTTTTAGACAATAGGAACAAAATACAAATCCCCTTTATTTTTGTATCTTAGTAGAAAACTGATAGCAGAAGAAAATTAATTTCTACTTTCTGAGGAAAGAAATACTGATATCACCTTTTAATAAAATAATAAAAACCAATTTTGCTCTGGAAGAAAAACTTTTTTTTTCCATCCCGGTGATTTGAAGGCCCAAGAACAAGCTTAAGTTCAAGGAAATAAATGTGTCTGAAGAGTTACTGCAATTAAAATAGGCCTTTTTTTTCTCAATCAAACTAGCAAATATAACTCAAATCATGCAAGGGAAAGAGATTAAATAATGAGGGACACTTTTTATACTTCCCCTCTCCCCTCTCCCCCCACAATATTTTCATATCTTGGAAAATACGTAGTGAAAGTTTTCATTTCTCAGGAATAAGCTTGGCCAACATGAAAATATCTGAACTCCTGACACTGGGCAGCGAGTTAGAAGCAAGTATTTTTAACATCTATTTTTATGACATATGAAATTATTTATTGAGATAAAAACATGATTTACCATTTGTCTGTGCACTTTGCTCAAGTGTGTTATTTGAGACAATGTGTAAATTTTGACATTTTGGAGCTTCCCTGTATCAATTCAAGAAAAAAGCAAATTATCAAGAACTTAAGTAAGTTTGCCCTTGCTGCAGGGGGACTCAGCAAGTCAGCATTTTGCTGTAGACACATGAATTCTGTTAGCTGCAGGTCATAGACCAAGTAATTTAAGCAATGTCTGTTAAAAGACACAAAAGTCTAATTTAATAAATGTGGTCTTAACTGGAGATGTAATCAAGCTTTAGGGAAATACCACATTAATTATTGATGGGGTTTTTGGGAAGCGTTAGGTTGCAGTATGGCTTTAAGACCTCACTGAACTACTGGAATTGTAGAAACTGCCTCAGCCTTACCACCAGGTTTTTCTGTTATTGTTATTGCATGTTCCCAGTGGCTTCTGCAAGATGCACCCTGAAATCCTGCTGTGGCTGGAGGCACACAGAGGGTGATCCAACAGGCGAGAGGAAGGGAAGGGAAGGGAATGCCCTGGCAGAGGTGACAGGATGGGCAGAGCCCTGGCTCCCTGCCGGACTCGCTGGGCTGAGTGGGGACGTGTGTGCAGCAAGCTCCAGTCCCATGGTTTGCCCTGGGACACACCAGTCTCGCCTGCTCCTCCAGGTGGGAAATCTGATGCTCTCCAGCCACCAAACCTCTGCTAATGATGAGGCGAAGTGCTGCAAACTGATAAGGTGAATTGTTGCAAACTCAGCAAGTCAGCATTTTGCTGTAGACACATGATATCTCTTGGCTGCATAAGACCAAGTAATTTAAGCAGTGTCTGTTAAAAGACACAAAAATCTGAGAATTTCAAGACATGCAGGTTGGCCGTTTCTGAGAAGTGTCTTTTGGACTGAACTCTTTGTCTTACTATGAAGTGCTGTGTGTTACAAAATCAGGAAGATTGCACACTGCTAGTCTAATGCAGAGCCCTCCATTGCTACTCAAGATTTTTCTGATTGTTTAGTGTCAGGATTTTTCATTTAATAGAATCTATTCTCTTGTTTTACTGCAGTCCATTAAAGTAAAGTTCAGATGCTTTTTCAGAGCTTCTGTATACTCATTTTGTGCAATGAAGAGCAGTATGTTAACAAAAGGCTTGTAATAATCCCACCATGTATATTATTGCTGATCTCATATCTGTCTGCTGCCACGGGGCTTGAGAAGAGATTAAGAAAGAGAAATAAAATACTCCTACTATTGCTTCAAGTGAATAGTTTTTTTATTTTAGTGAACGATTACATAGGATGTATTTCCCCAAGATCTAGCCATTTTGCAACTGGGAGGAAGTGAGGGTAGTGTTTTACCCATTTCTCTAGAGACAGCAAAACTTGGGCTTGCCACATCTCTGGTGGTTGTCAGCTGGAGTTCTCTCAGTCCAAGAGAGGCATTCTTTTAAACTGTTCTTCTTTCAACTGATAACAGGTAGAACCTGCCAATTTTAACAGGCCTATGGTCTGTGGAGTAGCATGTTAGTTTCATATTAATCTGTCTTATTTAGCAGCTGTGGCAGACTGTAGGAGGCCTTACAAATACAGTTAAAGTAAGGTATGATGCAGCAAGTCAGCACTGAAGTGTTAAAAACATGCTTTCCTGTGTTTGAGAAGTATTGACAATTACTGCTGCTGGAAAGGAAATGAGAGAAGTATTTCTAATTGATTTTAGTAGTAAGGAAGATCAAAATTACATGGAGATTGTACTGGTCATTCATTAAAGCAGATATCTTCTGATGAGAGCAATT
>VYZQ01017760.1:69184-89606 GCA_013400655.1 Mystacornis crossleyi
AAGTTTTTAGCATACTCGGATTTCTGTAGATTATTAAAAACGTGGTGTCTGTTTGAAAAGCTTAGTGCCTGAAGCAGAATGGGTTTTAACACAGGAAGATACTGTATCAGGTAGCAGTTAATGAGAGAGACTATCAAGATGAATTTTAAAAGAAAATTCCACCTCAAATGTTATCTTGCTATTCCATACATGTCTTCTAGATTTTTATCATGGGGCTAAGAAAGCAGAAATCCCTAAGTGTAAGTTATTGTTTAATGCAGGAAAAAGAGGTAATTTTTGTGCACTGTCGCTGTGGTTCACTGGCTTGGACTTGCTCTTGTGGGATATCAGAGGGGCCTTAAGGGCCTTCTTGAACCTGGGCCTGCACGTCCAGTAGCAGATCAGGGAAGATCTTTTCCTGGGGTGACTTCTCCTAGCTGTTCATTGCTAGGCCCACACTGCAGAGGGCATCTCAGCTTCGTGATGATGTACAGTACCTTGTTTTGCAAGCGAGACTTGCAGGCAGTACTTGTTCTGAAGTCAAGAGTGAGGAGTAGATTTGACTTTCTCCTCCAGCACCAGAAGCCTAAGCCACCTCCCAGATTCCAAAAGCCATCAGTGCTTCCCTGTATCAGCCCCGTGTATCCAGCCAAGCAGTCAAAATCTGTAAGTTCCAAGCTCTCAGCTCTGCGTTCTGATGGCAATATCGAACCACCAAAGTTTTGCTGCATATTTAAACTGACTGCAATATAAACATAAATCACATGCGTTGTCAAAGTAAGTGATGTAAAGAAAAACATTCTCCTTTTATTATTCACTTGTCAATTCAGTGTAGCAAAGCTATTTTAAGTGTACATGAATTCCTGTAAAACTTCCAATCTGCCACAGAGTTCAGCAACTGTCTGGATATATGATCAGTATGGCCAGAACAATGTGCCAGGTTTTCACTCAATTAGGCATGAATTCAAAGCAGTACTCTGCATATGTCATGGTGGACGTCTGTATTTCACCGTCAAAGGACATTGGTTTTTTGGTGATTGATTTGCTGAAAATAATTTTTGTTCCCCAGATGTGTTTCAGCTTCATTTTGTGCAAATTAGGTGGAACAGCTTTGATTATTTTATGGTATTTGATTTTTGTCTACTTCTGTAGCAGCAGCAAGAGATACTTTTCACAATTGGTAAAGACATTATATATATAAAGCAGCTGGATTGCATTGTTTCAGGAGTCTAAATTAATTGACTACAACACGTATATGACATTTCCAGTACTTTGGTCTGTCTATAAAATTGAGAAGCTGAGATTTCAGTGCAACATCTCTTTTAACTATGGCATTCTCTCTTGCAGCTACAAAGCAGGTAAACAGTTAATTAGTTCCACTCATCTTAAAACAACAGTGTTATAATTTATTCCTCACTGAGATCACTTTATATTCCTTGTCATATACTGGAGAAGAAAAAAAAATATAGATAATACTTCTATACTACAAGTCCATGTACTGCTGACATGGAATATGTGGAGAATTTCATACTTGAAGGACGGAATGGAAAAATAATCTAATGTGTTGTTTATATGGTGATGATATATATCTTTGAGACATATATTAGCTCTTGGAGTATTGAATGCTCACTAGGTGAAGATACATTGCTCCGTTTTTATAAAGATATTTTTATGTATATTTTGGATAAAAGCCCAAACTCTTTCAAATAATTTGAGCTAAGGGATTAAGTAGGTAACCTGAAATTGAGGATGGATTATTTTATACCTGGTTATAAATAATCATGTACAGAAATAAGATATGTATTTCTTTGAAAGCTGTTGCACATTCCTAAAGATTGGAAAGTAAAATTTTTAATGGAAAGTGTTCTTGTTAAGTGAAAAAATACTAAGAATATTTATCATATATTAAACTAAAAATACATGTGCTGAATTCCAAATGGGGATTAAGGGTATGGATAACAATAGGAAATAATGCAGAAATGGAAAATTCAAAGCAGGTGAGGCAGTCTCCTTTAGCCTTGTGCTCTGAGATCCTGCAAACTGATTTGGGTTTGTTATATACATATCACAATACTAAGAGGCATCATTGAAACATTTACTGAGTTTCTCAGTGTCCATTTTTGTTAGTTTTCCTCTACCAGACTGGGATGTGTTCTGAAGTGTGAGCACTTGCCAAACCCTTGTCCGTGCATGGTTAGCATTCGTGCATTTGTGCAGAGTTAGACACATGGAAACCCTCAGTAACTGTGCAGAAATGAACCTTCACAACTGTGAACTTGTTGTATGCCTTTTCAGAATAGAAATATAATCGGTTTTCTAAATGTTTCTGTATTTAACGGTAATGGACATTGGTATTCTGTTCAGTGAGCTTGATTAAAGTAATAGAAGATGAAGTATTTGTTATTGAAAAATCACAAAGGTTGAAATAGGCTTTAAAATGATGAGAAGGAAAATAGTCTTGTGGTGAGTTTTTTGGTCTGTTGTTCTAAACCTGCAGTCCACAGTCTCTTTGCAGCCATTTAAGAGCAAAAAGTGAGCTGAATACAAATAACATCCCAATGATCCTTAGCATGATTGCTTTTGTAATGTAGATTTCATATTTCTGCTATCACAACTGGCAGTTGCCAGGTTTTTGCTAGTTGCTCTGTTTTAGAGAACTCTGATATGAGACGAAGGCATAACTGTAAAGTCTGGCAGAGGAACACTTGAGATATTTCAATTTTGGCACTTGGTCAGTTGTTACAGTTAACAGGAGTGGTTTGAGTTTCAGGGTGCCCACTGTAACAATGCTTGTTAAAAATATTGAAATGAGTTGTTCAGCTGGAAATGTTGGTTGTCCATTCATCATCCAGGGGCACAGCGGTGACACATTTGTCTAGGACAACTATGTGCATTATTGTGTTCTTTAGTGGTGGTAAAAAGAGCTGATGAAAAAAAGAAACACCTGATCAATTTTTTTTAAAGTATCATTTTTAACTCTTCTTGGATACTTTTTGTTCTATTTTTTTAATAGTCATAAAAATTCAAGTAGTTTGTTTTTTAAATATTAAGTTACATTCCTCTTCTGCTTTCTTTTAAAAGACTTCCGTAATGAAACCATGACTTTCATCAACACAATTACTTCTTGATTTACTTTGGCATACCCTTCTCTGCCTAGAGAGACATGAATGACACACTTGACTGTTGAATGAGGCATTTAGAGACTTGAAGAGAATAGGTTTTCATCTTCTTTTAAAGTTAACCTTGTGCCAAACTTTTGTAGAGGCTGTGGAGGTGATTATTTCATATTGCATAAATGTCACTTCCTTCATGTAGACGTTTTGAAAGGACGTTCTGTGGTCATCACATCACTTCCATTTTAGTCAGGTTGGCTGTTGACCCAAATGGAAGCAAGCTACCATTTTATTGTTTCCTAAATTAGGAAAACTTTTCTTACTATATGTAAACTATGTCAGTGGAATTGTATTTCAGACATATGAATGAGAAATTGGCTCATAAATTTCTAAAGTGGGAAGAATCTCAGCAATACCTGTCTAGGAAAAATCATGAGAAGATACACACACACACACACATATATATATACACACGTACGCACACATAAATTGTGTTATTCTTACATGATATCAAATGATTAAAGATTACATTGAGTGTCAGAAGGATGCCAGAGGGACTCCGTAAGGCAAAAATGAAATTATAGTGCATAAAATGGTTCTTCTTATTTTCTTCTTTGTTTTTTCTTGCAGGATTGTTCATCATCAGAAGAATACAGCATTGCAGCAGCATTGCTGCCCCTGACGACTGCCTTCTATAGGGTAAGTTTCTATTGAAAACCACTGCTGTTTTGTATTTTTTTTACACACATACGTTATTAAAATAGAGAAAGGGATGACAGGAGATACATGACGGATAGGAAGATTCATTCTAAAATTTATTGATGTCAATGGAAATCATCAAAAAGACTGGTAGGGACATTACTCCAGAATGACATTTACTGATGTTGGGTCATTATGATTATGAGACACACACCCAGAACTAAATGCGGGCGTGTATGATGATGATTAGAGAATTATCATTGAATTATATTTAGTCACTAAAATAAGAGAAAAGAGTAATTTCTGATGTTACTGTATAAAAACTATTTATTGCAGTACTACTTTGTTTAATTTGGCACGTTGGACATATACTGGCCAATATAATACAATGATCACTGTAGTAAAATTGGCCAGTAAAGTACTTGGCCAAAAGTACAAGTTAAGTTTGCAGTCTGTGTAGTTGTTAATTTTGGAGAACATTATGAATGGGTTGTTTTAACTGTTTGTTTGTTTTCAATTTCTTGTTTTGGCTTCTTTTTGAAGGGGAAAGTATATAATGTTTGATAGTGGCAAAATACAGTATGATAGTAAATACGAAAATGTAAATAATGCAAATTTTGTAATTTCAGAAGCAGAACTCTCGTAGTGACTGTATTTATTTCAGTGTCCCAATACAGTAGCGTTTTCACCAGTTCTGGGTAGCTCCAGTCCTGCTTTTTAGGATGTACGTACCTGAGGAGATAAGTTCAGAATGTGGACTTGCTTGCAATATTAAATAAACTTAGTTTAATGGAAGTGTTATTATACAACCCAGTTTGGGAAAGAAGTGTTTAGTCATTGGTAATTGGTACACTGTGATATTGCAAAACAGTAGTAGCTGTGACAGCTTATCTAAACATTAATAATATAGAAGTTGAAAAATACAACCTTCCACCTTTCAGATGGTTTGTAAGGCATTTATGAGTAGCCATAAGTAAAATGCAGAAAGTTTCCTGTTTTAGCTGAATAGAAACCAAGGTTTCTGCAACAAAAAGCTGAGAAATCAGTCAGTCATTATTAGTTTAAATTATACATTCTAATCAATTTCTGGGGTTTTTTTAAAACTAGAAATAGATTCTGTCACGTTGTTCTTAGAATAAAAAATGTCAAACTCTACCAGTCATGGAAAACGGAATCATCTGGTGAAGGCAAGAGCAATTTTGACAAAGTTAAATGTGTAGATTTCTTGACATTTCTTTTTTAAACTAGTACTTAACAACATGTATGGAATGTCAAATGGCAGGTTTTTTTCCTCTTCTAATTATTTGAAATGTAAAAAAGTTTTATTTAAATGGGTTTTATTTCACAGCTATACATAATACCCCACAACTGCTTTTGGGAAGGAGTGTACAGAGTATTTTCATTCTCTTACATAAGGTAGCATGGTGAGATACTAAATTTTTTGAACCCAGTAAATAGAATTCTCCCATCTTTAGTTCCAAGTTTATCTTTCTCTGTTCCCTTTTTTTTGAGTCCTTGAGTAGCAGAGTTGTTTCACATTTGTTGCTGCCACAAAAACTTAATTTGAGGGAAGAGTTAATGAGCTTTAGAAATTTCCCTCTTCCTTATTTTAATCTTACCACTGCATAAATTCTACATTTTGAAGAAACTTCTGTTTTCTTTTATTTTCTGGTTTTTAGTTTTGCTTATAAAAATAGGCAAGAGAGTCCACATAATTCTTTACCTTGAGAGGTACAGGGAGTATTTTGGGATGTTGTTGGTTAGATTCCTACCTTCGCAAAGTTTTATCAAGTAGGAAAAAAAACCAAGAAGACAGTAAAAAGAGACTTTTAAAAAATCTCGTATCAGGAGTGTTGAAATAAACTTAAATTTTTTATTTCACCACGAAGCAGAGCAAAAATCTGGATTGAGTATATAATACATTTAAGTAGCTGCATATATACAGTTGTATTTTTTGGTAGGGGTAGCAAGATCTCACACCATTTCTCTCACAAAGTTCTCTTTTATTAACAGCCTAGACTATTTAACTCTAAAAATACACTCAGGAAACTGTGAGTCCCTGGATGGAAGAAGCATGATGAGTTTTTTAATGTTCCTGATCTGAATTAAAAATTAAAGTAACCTGACTGTTAACTTGCAAAAGCCAGCTGTTAATGCATAATAGAAAAAGAATTTTGTTTTTCCCAAATCTAATCCTCAGGTTCAGTGATGGTCCCCTTTGGTATGTCTCACTAGATACTATTCTTTGGCAAAAGTATTTATTTTGGTATAAAACTATTCATACTAAACACAAACTGACATGCTGTTCAGAACATAAGACTGTTAGACTAACTTTGCAGTGATTAGTTAAAATTCAGATTAACAGTTTAAGGTTCAGTTTGAAATGTGAGTTAAAAAATTATACTTTTTGGAGGATTTTTCAGCCTGTCTAGAGGTTTTCAAAATTTTGTCATAGACTAGAGTGAATATGTTCTACCTGGCATGAACTTGTGCTTCAACATGAAGAATTATCTTACCTCTGCCATGTGACTGTGTTGATGCTTTGCAAGGATGAAGCAGTGCTTGGCCGAGTGCAGTGGTTTTATTGGTGGTTCTGTTCTCAGAGTACCACGTTTAATGCCAGCGGCATATTAAATCTCATTTCACCCACCCCTTAGATCTCATTTCACCCACCCCTGTTGAGACTGGACGAGGTTCTTGGTAGCCAGGAATAGACAGGAATTGTGCATCTGGCAGTGACACAGGGTTTCATTTGTGTGTGCGTTGGTGTAATTGCACAGCCAGTGCTCCAAATCAAGTTATCACTGACAAAATTTGTAGTAAATCTAAAAATGCAGTAGAGTTCTGCCAGTCTCATATTTTACCATCTATGTTTGCTGTAGCATTTTGATGGGAAATTGTGGTGGGATTTAATGTCACAGCATTTCATTGTTAGTGTAATTCCTGTTGCTTCAAATGAAATAGTAAAAAGAAGTTACACAACATCACTGTTCACTTTATGGAAGGACTGTTGTGTACATGAAATGTTAGGTTTCATTTTATTTGTCTAAGACAAAGCAGAGGACAAATGAAACAATTACCTGTTCTTCCTAAATAACTTTACTGTATTTTACTGGACATAGTGCAGCCACCAAGTGTTTGAGGTGTATAAATAATGAGAAAGATGTGGTTTTGTTTGAGTTCAGCAGATGAGCTAAGAAACTGAGCAGTAAGACAACTTACAGCTTGGAGGTGATGTTGATAAGGTTCTGGAGTGGTTGTGTCATGCATTAGCCTTGAGGGATTTTTAAATATTTTTGGAAAAACAGCAGAAAATTTGAAGAAAGGAACAAGCTGGCATGATGTAACCCATCTTGTCTTAATGTCGTCGCTTATTTAAAGACTAGTCTAGGGTATTTCTACACAGATCCAATTAACATTACAAGAAACATCACACTGTGTACAGCGTGCTAGGAGCTCTTGGGATGTCTGGTGAAATTTCAGAATTCTCCCTGAAGTCTGGTGACTGATCTATTGTGAAACTTGATCAGGCAGGATTTGATCGCACTCTAAGTCAGAGTTGATGGGATTAAAGTCATAGACAGGAAGTCAGCACTGGTTGCATATTTGTGGCCTGGAGTAATAATTGAATTTTTCTAGAAAAAATAGTCCCAATGCTTTTTAAAAATTTTAAATATTGGACACAAGCTGTTAGCAAAATGTGACTCATCAGTGACAGTGGACTTTGGTGTGTACTGTTAATGTCACAAGAACAAACAAATTTTTGCTTCTGGGCTAGAAAAAGGTTTTAGTTTACCATTAGTAACACTGCTGGAATTTTGTTTAAAATTGAATCAATATAAATAAAATGTATTTATACGTGAAGTTAAAAGAATTTTTCCATGTTTTCATGGTACAGATGACCCATGCACATTCAGTATGTGGTCACTTCTTCTGTGTATAAAGTGGAAATGTAGTATTCCTTGGTGCTGTGGAAAAGAGGTCTTGTTCTTCATGTGGGAAGAAAGGACAAGAGGAAAGGGATGAATTTTAATCCTGTTTTCCTTTTATTAACTCATCGAGGAAGATAATTTGACGATTGCGTAACTGGCGTTGTCAAACTCGGAGGGTTTGGATTCGCTCTTTCATCCTGGGCCCCTGCCTCGGTGGCAGGGTGTGGTGAGCGCCACGCTGCGTTTCCGGGAGGCTCCGAGTGCAGCCAGGCAGGATCAGTGGCAGGCACCAGTTCCAGCCTGTCCTGGACACCAACACATGGAGCAAAAGCTGGTCCCCACTGCTGCCCCAGGCAGAGGCCACCTCTCCATCTTGCCTCCCTTTGCAGCTAAGCCGATGTTTGACACTGGTCAGACATTCTGTCTTGTATCCCTCAACCACTGATTGTTAGACAAAGTTATGTTCCCCTCTGAAGCTGATTGTGCAGGTTATAGTACAATTTTCTACCTCTCAGGGATATTTTTCAAAATTTTATAACTCAAATTTTATGGTTAAACTGTACATAATCATCTGGGTTCCTATGCCTTTCTGAGTATATTGTACCACGTTGCATAGTCCACAGTAACACACTTGAAAATTTTTTGTTGTTTGGCATTTAGAAGTGTTTGAATAAATGAAGTGGCACAATAAAATTCCACTATTCTGAGAGTAAAGTCTTCTATGTGTCGATGTTACGAATGGACTTCCACATTTACAGACAAGCATTTCTTTAAATTGCAGTATCCAGAGCAGTATTATTTTTCAGAATCACAGGTGTTTAATTTAAATTTCTGAGTCAGTTGTTTCTAGTGGCTTGATGTACACTTGGAGAGTGCTGATCTCTCTTAGGCAAAAATAACCCAAATGCAGCAAAATGTCTCACAGTTTGGATGTATTACATTCAAATTGACATTTGTCTTTTAGCAAGACATACTGGAGACTGGTTTATAATTTTTATGTGACTAAATTATGTAATTCTTGGGAGGGACAGAGGGAAAAACTGATTTTTTAAATTACTATTATTATTTTATTTTAATGCTCTAAGCCACAACATTTCAAATAAAATTTCAGTTGAATACTGATGCTAATTTTTTTGTAGAGCTTGAAATGGAATGAGAGAAATCAGTCTGCAGTTTTGCAGGCTGGGGTTGACTGAAATCCTTGGGGTGTGGCATCATTGGGCTGTTCATCTGCATGGCTGCCCGTTTTTCATTTGTACTCCATGTTCCTGTACCTTTATTGAGAATGAAATAGAATTACATAAAATAGGAGACTTTATTCAGTGTTCTTAAAAGAGCTAAATTTGGTGTAAATCATTTAACTTAAAACCTTTGAATATAGTACGGAACATATATTCAGGTCATCTTAAGAATTATCCTGGCAGCATTTTTGTGATGAAGAGGATTTTAGTCCAGGGGTTTTTTTTACAATCTTCAAGGTGAATTCAAAAATCACAATTTAAGTAAAAAGTTGAATTAATAATAAGATGTGAAACTGGAAGTATTTCATGTTAATACACCAGTAGAAATAATTCTAATGTTTTCCATAGTGAAATATATATGCTCTTTTGCATAGCATAATAATAAAATGAAAGTAATTTGAGCGTGTACATTCCTAGCTGAAATGGATTCGGTAACAGTTATGGCAGATGTTCAGTGGAAGAAAGTCTTAATTCCTTGAAATGCCTGAATAAATGACCACTCTACTCCAGAGCCTGCTGGGTGTAGGAGAGATTCCCAGGTAAAAGGATAAGGGCTTTCTCTGAAGATTGGAGGCAGTACTAGGGAAATTCAGAATAGTTTGTAATATTTTAATTGTTATCATGAACCCCCCCTTCCAAGAGAGACGCAGTTCAAGGTTAATTATGTAACTGAAGCTTCTTAATTTGAAATGTGCTCTTTGTTGTGTAGCAGCAGCTACAAAGTCACAGGGAAGAAACCCAGTGGAAAGCTGATGTGGAAAATCTATGATGTTGGGTGAAGAGTTGTTTCCATTTTTATGTCTTTGTCAGGCAAATTTTACAGTTAGTATCAGCTGGAATCAGTGGAATATTGGTCCACCTCTGCTGTGGCAAAGTGGGAAAATTTGGTACTACCATTACCTCTGTTACTTTATAATTATATTATATGTTTATTTTAGAATTTGTGTAAGTACCAGGGAATTGCATAAAGCTACTGGATGATACAGTTAATTGAGAAAAACAAAATTAGTGGGATTTTCTACATTTAATATGAGTTTTGATTCTTAACTGCAATTTCTGCACAACTGTGGTTGTGCCAAGTAATTCTCGTAATCGTCAGCATGCTTTTAGCCTCCTGGAAAGCTGGGAAGATTTTCTGTAATGTGTTAGCTTTCTACATTGAAATATTTTCATTCTTGTACCTAGTTATGGTATTTCCTTCTAAAACTTTCTGTCCTGCTCTGGTGTGCTCGGGTTGAAATCACTTCTACTTTAAAATTCTCCACTCTTGAATTGCTGGCTTTAATTTAGGAAACTCCCATCGTGAAAGACTTCCTTTATTGTCTTGGCAAGGAGTTTTGTCTGCTTCCATTAATTTTCTTTCTGTATCTCTATCCTGCCAGTTCTGATACTATCTTAGTCTATGGAAATGTTTTTGTGACTGAAATAGTATTAAGCAACATTATTTTTAGTACTAAAATTATTTTTATTTATCCATTCTCAGAATGCTAATCCCTTTAATATAGAAATACATTAAGTTGCCTGCTTAAAAAGAACATGGCTGTGTCGTGTAATGGATAATATGGAGGAAGCTGAAGCACAAAAGAATATTTACATTATCAAGTGTGTATATGAGCATTATTTGCATTCCTGGAAAGTCCAGGAGCCTTAATTATGGACCAGAACTGCTGGTGTTGCTTTTGTACAAAATAACAGAAAAATGAAGATACTTACCCTCAAGAGATTACAATATGTGTCTGAAGTAAGTAATGATACATGTAGCCAGGCAGTTTGAAGCATTGGAAGGAAGCTGTGGAGTCACATTATTGTTCATGATTCATGACAGTCATCATTATTCATAATAGTCATCATTACTGCTGGTGATTGTGTCCACCAGAAGGTTAATTAGTGCTGAAGTTTTTATAGACACGACCTAAAAGCAGTATTTTATTGACTTTTGAGAGAGGATAATGTGGTTACTCGGCAGGTGCTCGTGAGAATGAGTGGGGTCATGGAAGAGCATTTTTAAGGCAATGGTCAAAGTTTTGTCAATATTTCCAAACAGTCCTCCAGTCAAAAGTTTTTATTACATCCATTAGAAGTTCTTGTCATATAAATATTATAGTTCAGTAAATCATTTTTGTAAAAGCAAACATGCTTTTCAAGTTAAAACAGGAATCTGAGGATACTTGTTAGCTGTGATCGAGTGGTTTTGCAGTAACCCCTGCAAACACAGGCACCGAAATGTCATCTCTGATCCTTAAGATTTTAACTTGTGCACTTTGGTTCTGAATGGATACATAATACATGCCAGTAGAATACATTTTATGTCTTTGCAGCAGAGAATATCTCACTTCCAAAACTATTTTTAGGTGGGGGAAAAAGAAATTAAATATGAAAGTATAATACGACAGGTTAGCATATTAGTAGATACTAACTAGAGAATGTTTTTAACGTGTGTCTTTACAAGGAGTTTAGGAAATTAATTACTGTGGTAACTTTGCTCTGTTGAAGAAGCTGGATTTCCCAGAATGATAACATCATGGGAAACATGGAAGAGAACTTTGCAACCTGTAGTTCCTTTCCTTAGTGGTTTGTGGGAGGAAGTACTTGGTCAGGAAGAAGAAAAAGGAAATTCCCCCCAGTTAAAATAAGATGTAAGGATAAATTTTGTAGTAAATTTCTGTAACTGAGGAACTGACCCACTATCTCCTAGTATAAGGAGAAAGCTTTCTGTTGCATTTCCGCTGGTATTGGATCACATCATTTGTAATTGATTTCAGTTGAGCTTGTTTTCTAGAAATGATACCTAACGCTGGTTTAACAATCTTAATTTAGTTATAGCCCATCTCTTTACGTTATTACTTCTAGGGGGGAAATACAGTGTTAGAGAAATTTTGATGCACTTAGAATTGCACGTAGAATTTTCACCATGAAAGAATTTCTGGTGGTTTAATTAAAATTCTGTTAAAGTTTCTGACCTTGAAGTGAAGGAATGTAAATGAAGTAACAGAGCCCCCCATGTGTTTTCCATATGTGTAAGTTCAACTTTGCCTCCTCATCACTACATCCTTATCCCAGTAGAATGGAACTTTCTGCGTGAAAACACAATTTCCTTCATTGAGTTCCATTTCACTGTAAGCATTATTATCTGTCATGATTTGAGCAGCATTATTTTATGTTTCCATGAAAGAGCAAATGCTTACAGATGGTAAGGGAGAGAAATTGCTGATATATTTTTGTGTATTGCCTGCTTCTGTGTGAACGTCTCAGTTACTATCCTAGATATCTCATCAACAATTTTAACTGAGTGTGACCAAAGAGCTGAGGTGTCACAAATGCTTTTCTTCCTTAGACATCCAAGTGATTTAAGCCCATAATTGAAGTTTCTATCTCCTACTGTTGTTTTCATCCATATCCCTGCATTTTTTCCATTTGCTGCTTCCTTACCCTTCATTACAGTACCTGCAGTTGGAATTCTTGGTAGGATGCTCTTCTTGGCTTCCTGTGATTCATCACAGCTCTCTCAGTTTGTGAATACCACATCAGTTTGTTGTCACGAGTGTCATAACACTGTGCCAATAAGAATTCACAGGGCAGGTGCGTGGCTCTCCTCTTCCTCATGCACTGCACGTGCCAAAACTGCATTTTACCATTTGGCAGAATTGTTCCTTACAGTATCCTGCTCTGTAAGGCCCTTCCATTCAGCACCTCCACAATCATTTTCTTTGTCTGTTGATCTGACTGGATTTTGTTTAATCTGTCAAATGGCCTAGCTCAGAGTGCAATAAGTTCAGTTTTCTTGTCTTTACTTTCTGAATTCTTCATAATAAATGCAGTATCTGATTTTGCCCATCCTCCTTCTTTCACCTGAACGACATAGTATATCTATAATTTGTATTGCCAAGATGAGATCTGCTACTCTTAAAATTTTATGAATTTGCAATGTATATTCTGTATTGTACCTGTACATCTTTCAAATTTGCTCGTCCTGCTCTTGACGGCTACTTGAGGACTACTGTTTTAATAGTTTCTTCAGATAAGGAAATGCTGTCTATTGAGAGAACTTCAGAAAGAATTTGACCGCTGAAGACAGAGAAAGCTGAAGAAGGAAAATAGTAATTAAAGAACTACTAGAATGAAATGATGGAAGAACTTAAAAATAGTTACTTTATTACCCCTTGGGGGCCTACTTAGATGCTCTATTTAGCTGGGCTTGAAGTTACGTATCAGGTCATCAATAATTCTAAGAACCAGTATTTGAATATAGATAAAACCCATAAACTTGTGAGATTTACAGGGTTTATTTGTCTCTGAGCACAGACCTGGATAACAATTTTGTTGCTGTGGTTTATTTTTGTGGGTAGAGCCAGTACCACCATTCCAATGCACTCACAGGTGCACACTCACTGCTGAACCACCTGATCCAAAGGGATTCAGGGACTTTTTAGGAGACTTTCAAAATAACTGTGTGAAAGTTAGAAAAACTCTTCAGATGGATTCAACACTCAACTGAGAATTTGCGAAACCTGTATCAACTAATGGATTTAACCCACCAAAACTTTATTGTGCTGCATAGAGGGAGAAAAATCAAACTATTTCTCATCCACTTCTTGGAGTTTAACCTTATTTAGAACTGTGAAGCTCTGGTATGAAAATGTTTTCTGTCTTTTTTGTGGGATCTGAACATACTTCATTTTAGATTATTTTAGTTTCCTTTCTTTCTTTGTATAACAGAACTATTTAAATCTCTTTTTATCTCTTTGGAGAAAGAAGTATGTTATTATGTGTATTATTTAATATTACAGGGAACTTTGTATTAGCATGTATCTATGTTATACATCTATGTAGAAATCTGAGATATTCTTTATGTCTTTAAGTAATGTCTAGTAAATTACACATGACCTTCAGGAATCTAGGATTAGAAACCATGAGTAATTATATGTTTAAGTGACTTTAGCCAGAAAATGTAAATAGTAAATAAAGCTCCATCCAGAATTGCATCCCATTTTTGCAAAATTCTAGAATTCTATTGCCCTCTGCTGGTTTAGTGTACCTGTCTGTGATTTGGTAGCGCTGAATTATGAGTGAATTCACCTTCCTTTTATTTTTCATGATGAAGTAATAGTAGATAAACAGTGTAATGGACCACTTTACTACTACTTTACTATTTTATTTTAAAATAGAAGTCAATCTTGAGTCTGGTTTGATGGCTTTCTGAAGGCAGGAGAGGTGGCAAATGTTTCCTTTTTTGTTGACGAGATATTCAGGTTGGATATGAAGCTCAATTTAGTATTTCACCTTTTTTCTCTGAAGCAGTAAAATAAAAATTAACAGAAGTTGCAGTTCTTCCTTCATGCTTTTATGACCATTCTCCACATTTGTGTGCACAATACACGTGGGTATCATTTTATCCTTTAGACCAAATAGCAAAACCATTCATGAAATTGAATTTTTTGACGGACGTTATCCATGCAGCACACGGTCAGACTTGGAAACATACACGTACACAATTATACCTGTGCATGTAATGGCTTTAAAGAGCAAGAGGGTAGATTTAGAAGAGATAGTAAGAATAAATTGTTTATTGTAGGGTTGATGAGACATGAGAAGGTTGCCCAGTGAAGCTGTGGATGCCCCATCCCTGGAAGTGTTCAAGGCCAGGTTGGATGGGGCTCTGGTCTCGTGGAAGGGGTCCCTGCCCATGGCAGGGGTGTTGGAGCTGGATGATCTTCAGGGTGCTTCCCCACCCAGGCCGTGCTGTGATTCTGTGATGTGTTATCTGCAAGTAGTGTGTAGATAAGGCTCAGTCCTGCTGGTCAGTCAGTGAGGGTTGATCCTAGGGGACAACTTTGAACTCTTTTTGGATTTGCCAGGATCTGTGTGGGCACGGCATAGATGTGAATGCAGGACTGGCTCGTAGGACGTGTTCACGTGCAGAATTTAGTTTGCATCGCTTGGGCAGAGGCAGCTGTTGCCTGCAGTAAGCGGTACCTACTCAGGATGTGCAGTCGGTGCTGACTGACTGGGTGTTTGTCTAAGCAGCTCAGAGACAGGGAGTAACTCTTTAAATTAGCAATGCCACTGTGTGCTGATGATCTCTAAGCCTGCGCTCACAGATTCCAGGGATAACAGTCACCAATACAGGAGGGAAAGAGCTTTGGCACGCAAAGGTGCTGCAGTAGCTTCCTCAGAGGCCAGGTGGGTAACTCACAGCCAGTGATTCCTCGAGGAGCTGGGGAGGAAGCTGCTCTTTGCATTCAGCAACACCCTCCTTCTCACCTGTTTTGCTTCATTTTCTCACCAAATATATCCAAACCAGTAACTCAGGGTATCAGTTGGAGACAGAAATACTTTACTTCTGAAGTAAATTGGATTTCCCTAAGAAATAGAGCACTGTTGAGTTTGCCCCTTCAGTTCCGTAACTGAGAGACATGCAGCAAAATCCTGTGAGAAAAGAGCTGTCATAGGTATATTCTTATTCTGTTTTTTGTTCTTTCTTTTTGAAAATCATTTTCCAACTTCACAATCAATAGCTGGATCCTTTGCTTTGCTGTAATAAATTTCCTTCCTTCTTCAAGCTTTTCTGGTGTAAAGGCTAATAGCTGCTAAGTGATCAGCACAACACATGCTTTTCTTTATCAGAAACAAGCAATCTAGATAATATAATGTTACAGAGTTTGGGAGTTTTGGAGCTGGTGCACATTTCTTATTGAGCTGGAAGTATCATTTTCGCAATCAGAGCTATCCAGTGTTGGGAAACAGGGAAAAAATTCTAGGCAGGTGTTATCCAGTACCCCTCAGTAAGGTGGAAATAATGGAAAGATAATTCTTGAGTTCAGGAAGTTGCCTGTATAGTCATACATAGCAAGTCCAAAGCTACCTTGTGTTTTCACAAACTGTAGTACGTAATTAATTATTTTGATAGGGGTAAGGTCTGTTTCATAGGAAATTTGTGAGGGGAGTGTTCAGGAATTTTTAAGTTTCATTAATCTATTTAAAGGACTCAGCGTCCTTTGCAGCAATTAACTGATGTTCTGTTGCTTGTTAAAATTTACACCTCAATGCTCTTTTTGTCATACTGACAGCTTTAGAATAAGGACTTCATCAGTTCAGAACTATTTTTATTATGTTCTTCTGGGGTCTCTTTTAAGCTGTCAGTCCCTAAATCCTCCCTTATAAGTAGGAAATTCTTTTGCTGCCTCCTGCATTCATCCTGTCTGGCAGGAGTGAGTTATTGGGACAGAGGGAAAGGGCACAAATATCAGGGTAGTTTAGCTTCCCTGTGGAGAGCTAGGTGAAGATATGTTTTTTGCATGTAGTATTGCTTGATGTAAAAAGCACAAAACTACTGTTGTACTTAAATTGGAGAAATTCTCAGCAAATTCTTTTGAATGCAGCAGTAAACATTGGGGCCCTTTTGATGTGTTAGATGAGTTTCCATTCTAGGGAAATGGGCTGACTAAGCACTCTCAGGGTAGAGAATATAGACACTGAAAATTTCATGGAATGCTTATATTTGTACCAAGAGTATTTTTAGTCCTTGGATTTAGACTGCATAGGAACAACAGTGTGCTTCTTGAGGTTGGTAATCTTACTGCTTTTTTTTACAAACAAACTAACCCAAACAAGCAGAGAATCCAGTGATTTTGCCCAAAATAACTGGCAGAGCCAGGAACTGCAAGTCCTGATTTTGATTCTGTGCTCTGGCCACTATGAGGTTTTGCCATTTGTTTCAACACATGCAGGTGTTGAGAAGGATAATGTTTATGATCACTAAGCTTTTTTGATGTGTTTTCTTCCATGCTTTTGCAAACAAACTTTTTTTATTTGGTCTAGAAATTATTGCCAGTGTTGATTTATGTTATATTTGAACATAAATCTCCATTCTTTAAAAATTATGTTTTGTTCATGGCTGTTCATGGTTTTAAATTATGAACACAGGAAGAGCATCTAAAAGCCCCTCAGCTTTCCTGTCACGTTTGTCCCCATGTGCAAATCATATACCTCTTTTATTACTTTAGACACAAGGTTAGGAGCTTAAACTTCCTTTTGAGTTTGTGTCAAAGATCACCCCCTTTTTACCCAGTTTACACCATTACCTGATCTGGGTTGAGGCATCAAAGGCAGCTGAAGAGGTCGATAGTCAATTCACTCTTTGTGTGGCATTTACTGCACAAATTGACATGAGTTACCCCTACCAACTAGCTAGGCTTGAACAGACTTCTTGTTTCCTTTCTCCATTTGTTTTTCCTTTCCCCTTTTTCTTTGCTTTCCCTTTTCTCCTTCCCCCTCTTCTTGACGTTCGTACTCCCTTTTTGCAGATCTCTTGTGACTGGGAACTCAGTGCCAGCGAAAAAAAAAGTAATAAATCAAAGTAAAAGTCATGATATGGCTTTAGCACTAATCTTTGTGTTTGGGATATGTTGTCCATATTTTTGTTCCATGATTTACCCATCGTCCCTATTCCTCCGTAACACAAGTTTTGTGCATCTGGATTTTGACATGGGTCAGTGATTGGGCCAGATCAATCTGTGGGCCCTGTGGTGCATCTTTTGTGTGATTAGGTTTTTTCAAGGGATGTCCAGCAGTCCCTGCAAAGATCAGTAGGACACTCTGTGCTGACCTGTTCTGTGATTTAACAGCTGTATCAAGCATGGGAGATGAGTTATCATTCCCTGTGATCTGCCATAAACTGCACCACAACTGGAACTTGGACATCTATTAAACCAACCAGCTACCTGGTCTCTCAGTCTGTATGGAATAAACAAAGTCACATTTGACATTATTTGAATAGATGTAGATTTCTTTACAGGTTACCAAGAATTTTTGATGAAATTCTGCATGATCAAATCAAAATTATACTGCTCATTTTTAGATGTCTAAGTACAAAAAGGCACTTCAATTGGGTGTATTTTATTAGCATGTCACATACCATTTCCTTGGATACAGAAATTTCAAGGACCTTTGATAGGGAATAACTACATGGCACATGATCAGGACTCTTAGTTCATGCTGTACTTGGAAGAGCATAGTGAGGAAAACATAGTTTGAAGAATTGCAAAACCAGAAATCTGTAAACCAGACTTCAAAAATTTTGGTTGTAATTTCCTACCCTTCCATTTGAATGCCCAAGTGCCAGCTAGGGAAGTATTATAAGTACTGGCTGTTCTGTACAATTCTACGACTACAAATATTAAATTGAGTAGTATTCACGCTCTCCAGGAAAGTGGTTTAGAACACAATCACTAAAGTAAAATTTGAATTCTAGATATAATGTGTGTTTCAGGTATAGGTAGTATTGTGAATGACAGTCATTAAATGAGGCACCCAGTAATGAACTTTATTCTTCAGTTCTACTGCAGAAATAATCATAAGCACACATTTAGATTACCTGCTTCTTTGCTACATGCAATATACAACACAGTTGTTTTGTGGCCTTCTTTTATCAAAAAGTAAGAATGTGTGATAAAGGATTTCATTCTTCATGATACAGGTCATTGAAATAAATTCCCTTCTTTCTGTGTAGTTATCAAGAATATTAAACAACTCCCTGGGAGACTTGTGCAACCTAAATAAATAGATGTTCGTGAAAAAAATGGTTCATTCATAATGACTAATGCTGTAACAATTCTGGGCTTGTTTGAGACTTTACAGTGATCCAGACCCTTGTGACTTCAAAGAAATACCCAAATTAGCACTCTTTCAGGAACTGGATTTGGGTCATACAGTTCTGTAAATAACTCTGAAGATAACAATTTATCTAATCTTCTGCTGTTGCAACAAATGCAGTTTATTGGAAGGACTCGGTTGACACCTGCTATTACTTTAAATTTCATTACTGCAGTTCTGACTTCTAAATAAAATGAGAAATAATTTTCATCTGTTTGAATACTGATTTCTGTGTTGTACAGCTAGGTTATTAAAAATACTGTGGTTTGTTGGCAAGGAAGATATTTTATATTACAGATGTGTTCTGTACTGTTATCACAAAATTCTTATCGCGATTCTCATTTTTCTATTCTAAATCAAGGAAACCATGCCTTAGACTTGTATAGAACCTCTGTATGTTAATTTCTTGAATGGCACAAAACTGGAGATATTTCCTCTTTCCCATATTGCAGTACAGAGGTTGATATATTTCATATTTCAGTCTGCACAACTAATCGTGTGTATAGATATGTGTGTGTGTGTGTATGTGTCTCAGTTCTGAAGTCATAGCCTTCAAAAGAAATTGTATAATAGGACTGATTTGTCAACTTTGCACATTTTTTGCTTTCAGAAATTAGCACCTGGGGTTAGTCAGTTTGCTTACACCTGTGTACAAGATCATCCTATCTGGACTAACCAGCAGTTTTGGGAAACAACCTTCTATAGCAACGTGCAAAATCAAGTTCGCTCCCTCTACCTTACAGCCAAAGATGACAACCATGCAGTACAGCTAAAACAAAAGGTAGGAAAATATATTCAATATTAAAGTAGTATTTTTGTTCACATTTTGTCTCCTAAGTTACAGAAAGTTATGGCTTTTTTCAATTTTACGTATTTTTCTGACATTTTTCCCATATTACACAGCATGAGAAATAATAGAAATTCACATTTATCTGCAAAGCATTATAATTTGATGTTATCTCAACTTAGTGTGGAAGAAGCATTTGCAAGACACCTAGTCATTCATTAATTTAACATCAGGCTTTAGGTCACTAATATCAGCTGCCAGATTCCTTTATTCTACTTTGACCATGTGCCATCTACTAAGTTTGCTTCAAGCTAATGTTAGAATTGGACTCCAGCATATAAAAACACGAATGTTTCAGCTGGTCTGGAAACTATTTATGTAAAAACTTCTCTCACCTGAACATCCTAGGAATTTGGAGAATATTGCCAGCATCGAGCCATGAGCTGCATGTTATTTCTCAATCTGATTTATGCTTGTTCTTATGTGAGCTAAGTGGATAAGCTGAGAAGAGCAGCTATGTTAAAATCAGTAAACCACTCTGAAGAAACGTGGAAGATTGAATGGCACAAAAGAGATCTTAAAAGAAATTATATTATTTAGATCTCCCATGTTGTGCTGCTGGTGCATTTCAGTAAACTGCTCTCAAAGCTCAGTTCCCATAATCATAACTCTCCTNCATAATCATATCTCTCCTTAAACCCATAATCATAACTCTCCTTAAACCCTACTGAGGGTAGTTATTTTCTCTTTCTTTTTAAATGAATATGCAACTTAAATAACTGAAGAAGTTTAATTAGGAATTTAATAAATAAAGTTTTGGCTAAGTGCTGGTTTTTAACTTATAGCTTTATCATTTTCTATGTCTTTATATTTCTTTTGCTGTGTCTTCTAGGAGAAAACTCCTGCAGACCAGGATAAGACAGCAATGGACCTGGCTGCTGAGCAGCTGAGGTTATGGCCAACCCTTAATAAACAGACGCAGCAGGAGCTAGTCCAGAATGAGGAAAGCACAGCTTTCAG